>AYJT01067584.1:0-14687 GCA_001278415.1 Ocimum tenuiflorum
TGGGCTGCTCGGGTTGGAACTCTTGTTGAGTTCGTCACCATTAGGCGACTAGCCGTAGCTCGGCTTTGTTTCTCGTTAGGTCATTATGACTCCAATCTCACCACCTGTTGGCTATCAATGTTGCCTGACTTTCGAACAGGTCTTCCTAGTTCGGGCCTTATCCCCATCTCGTTCTTTTACTGAGTCATTTGACTCTTTTTTCACCACATTGGTGGCCATTCGTCGCCTCTTCTTTAAGTACTTGTTCATTCTCATTGGAGATTACAAATTCAAGGACCTTTTTCGATGATTCGATATTCTTGACGAATCAATTTGCTTTTAGTAGTTCAACATTACACTTTGGCGGTTCGATTTCATTCTCAATTATCATCCCTTAGGGATTCCTAACACTTGTCTAGGTTCGTTCATGGGAGATCAAACTTCCTAATTGTGTACGTTCGAGGCAAAATCCAAGGCCTTTCGGCTCATCTTGGCATTCAATGCAATGTGGCTTTCCAAATAAATTTTTCTTTCAAAAAAGAATTCTCATTTTCAAAACTCATCTCGAAATTTCTTGCCATTTGGCCAAGTTTTGCTTTTCAATCATTTTCTCTCAGGTATTTGCCCTACTATTCCTCATTTGAGGTATTCGGCTTTTAAAACTTTCAAAAATTTCCACCCCTGCATGGGCATTTGCCAAAATCATTGTCACCATTTCTTTTTCAAGATAGACATTTTGAAATTCAAACTTTCTCAAAATACCTTTTTTTCCTTGGTTGCAACAGTGAGTCGAAAATTGAGCAATTTTCATTGGTCCTCGGGTCATTTGGCAAAGGGTTTAAATCTTAGCAATGGATTTCAGGTGAGACTAGCGATACTAGTTTCAGTTTGAAGGAATGACTCGGGTCCAAGAAGGTGACCCGCTCTAATTACACTCTGTAATGCCCCGTCCTTTCTAGGTCTGGGATGCTACTCAAATAAGCAGTAATAAATCACAATGAACAAGTATGACACAAAATAGCAATTTATCATAATGGTTCAAGTCTAAATGATAATATCATAGGGAGGTTATTACATTGGTCCTCAAAACATAGAGTTTGAATGGCGGAAATACATGGCTGGAATGCATATATTGAGATACGTATCCCTAGGCATTTAGGTTCTCATAATTTTCCAAACTGCTCAACGTCTCTGAACTTCACCACGCTCAACCTGCACTTTAAGAAATACATGCAGGACTGAGTACATTTGCATTCAGTGAACTCGTTGCCGAAAACAGTACATAAATAAAATTTAGAACTGTTAGAATTATTCAAGAATAGGCACATGGGGTTTTATTTCATTTGAAATCATCCCATGTCGTGCATTTCATACCAAACTTGGGTTTAAAGTTCAGTCCATCAACTCTATTTGTTATCATATGTGAACTGGAAAGTAGGCCTTCTTCCACAGCACGCTGTCCATTCCATTTGGAAGGCACCAGTAGTGCACTAGTCTCGGCATTTTCTTACTTTAAGACTCGATCGAATAATATTAAACCACAGCATCATTTGATATTGGACTCTGAATGCATTTGCCAGTTCAGATTCACAACCTCTCTAACCGCCATCCGATTAGAGACAGATAGGTAATGAAAAAATTTTTATTCTTGACAGTTCATTTCATTCGAAGAATTTCATGATTTGATAAAGCAGTAAAACATTTCATTTGGTTTTAGTATATAGGAAAGTCCACCTCAATATTAGCAATAGTTTTAGTCTCGCTGGCCTCGTTGACTGCTCATCTCGGGATTTTCGGACTCTCAATAACCTTCACAGATTAACACAAGTGAGTATACTTGTTGGTGTATAATAACACATAATTCAAATATTTGAGAGCATTAGCTCGCCTTAAGAGGCTTATTATTTAATTGAATTTATTTAATAGTACGAGTTACATTCAAGGTTGGGTTGGTTCGGTCAAAGGTTTGACTCAGTTAGGGTCAATGGTTGACTTAAGTCGGGTTTGGAGTGGAGGCTCGAGATACATGACCCGACGTGGTGTCAAATTTTTGGAACATGATTTGATTGGCTTGATCAAGGTCAGGGTTGAGTCGATCGTGTCTGAATAGATCAAGGGATTCAAGGTACGATCACATTAATCGAAGTAGAAACATTATCGGGTCAATCAAAGTCTGTTCAGATTGAGGGTTCAAGACTCAATCGCATCAATCAAAGTGGAAACATTATTGGGTCGATCAAAGCTAGTTCGGATCGAGGGTTCGAGGCTCGATCACATCAATCGAAGTGGAAACATATTGGGTCGATCAAAGTTGGTTTGAATCGATGGTTCAATGCTCGATCACATCAATCAAAGTCGAAACATTATGGGATCGATCAAAGTTAGTTCGGATCGAGGGTTCGAGGCTCGATCGAATCAATCATGAAAAAAGAGTTTAAGTCATGTACTTCATTTAAGGGGATTCATGCATTTCGAAGTTAAACAATGGTGCCATGTTTCAATATGCACGAAATACATCATGCATAGATCTCAAACGAACAAGATGAGCATGTGAAACAAGTAGTTCAAGATTCACATGGGTTTTTATCCATATCTGCATGAAAACTTTGAGATATTCATGAGAACAACTTCATGGAATCTTTACCTTAGTCAAGAAGATTATGACAATGATAATGGTAGCTTAAGTGCTTCTATAACCTTCACAAGAATCCTTCTTCCTTCTCCTGTAAGAGCTAAGTAAGACAAAAAGTTTGGTGTTCTTGAATGAGCCTCAACACATGAGTTTCAATGAAGAATGAAGGGGAGGCTTTGGTGGTGTCACTATTTATACTTCGGTGGAAGAAGGGTTAGGGTTTGGATCTCGAGGCTCTCATTTCATAATTCTCGTACTATTATTTCCCGCCACTTGGGGAAAATAATTAAATAATTAATTAAACACGGGGTGTTACAGAAGCGTTGCCAAGAGCCTTGGTTTTAGGACTCAAACCACAAAAGAATTGGCACACCTATTGTGCCTCGGTGAATCCATGGCAGGGGCATTTTCGCAGCATCTACGATGCCTATCCTAGGCTTTGTGGAGTTGCTCATCTGCACGTTATACAAAAATGCAAGCTCTGCTTGCTTAGCAATGACAACGGCCGGAGGAAAGTATTTCTGAATGAACTTGGCCTTAAGTTCTGGACAAGTCCCGATGTTACTCTTGTCCAAACTATGGTACCAAGACCTTGCTTGGTTCTAAGAGAATAAGGGAAGAATTTGAGCTTGATCTGATCATGAGGCACCCTATTCAGTTTATAAGACGATGCAATTTCAAGAAATTGGTCGATATGGGTAAACTATGGAAAAGCTTCGTTTGGACAAGCTGTACAACAACGCCTTTCAATTCAAAGTTGTTGGCATCAACACCATAACAGAAATTGGCATGTCTATGATCTTCTTGACGAGGAGCAACGATATGTTCGAGAGTTTGCTGATTAGCAGGAATGGTGTTATCCAATACCATCCGATGAGGAATCTCAGGTGCAGGAGCACGCTGATGATGATTTTGTGCAGAATGGTGGTACTGAGGGAGTGGTGGGTGAGGATTCTGAGGCACGTTACCTCTATTCGGACCATGTTGAAGTTCAGGGAAGTTATTGTGGACAGGAGGATTAGGAGGCTGAGGAAGCTGAGTTACACTTGTGCAACTTGAGCTTGCATTTGTGCGGCTAGAGCCTGCTGCTCACGATAAGCACGCAGCTTGGCAAAATCTCTCAATAGTTGTTGGAGAATCTTAAGATTGAAATTTGGAATACCCTGAATGTTTTTTATTAGAGTCTGGAACTATTGGTAGATTCCGTCCCTCATTGTCAATTTGTTCATTATCAGTTTGCTTTGGGTTATCATGTGTAGGAGTATTATCTGCCATGAAATTAAAATTTGTCCTAAAACCTCTAACTCCTCTAAAGTTTGAAAATCAACTAGTTCCAATTCCTTAAGTGAAGCAGGTACAAAGATATCTACCTAGGAGTGGAAATTAAATAACCAAAGCAATAACTTACCAATTAAACCAATATCAACAACAAATTAAACTAGTCCCCGACAACGGCGCCAAAAACTAATACGCACTTTTCCTAACAGAAAAACGGGTCGCAATTATAAAAATATCAATCCTCAGGGACTAGGTGTAAAGAAACATTGTTAATCACTAATTTGTTATTAGTAGCCTTATTGTTTGGTCACACAACTAGGAGATGTGTTAATTATCTAGGCACTAATGGAAATGAATTATCAATTAATGAAAGGTGGAAATTCTAGGATCATATCATGAACGTAAATTAAAGATCTACAAATAGAAATCAATCATCAACGAGATCAAAAATGATTCCAATTGCAAAATTAGCAAACACACTTTTTGAGTTAATGTATGGAGTGGATTCTCAAAAACTCTTTTTCATCTTTTGAATGTAAGTGGAAATTGAAAACTCCTAAAAGTTCAAACATCAAAATCAACATATTGTTTCCAACCTAATCTTCTCCAATTAATCCTTTCGAAACCCCAATCATATATCTCGAACTTTTGACTAAAGAACATTATTGTAATTTCATCGAAACAATTTTTGATTGAATCAATGGAAGAAAGAACAAAAGATTCGAAAGATTCAAGACTCATCGACAATAAAATAATCATTTTATCAATCCACAATCTTTTCTCAAAACATAAACCCTAGTTCCCCACAAATAATCTAACTACTCATAATTGAAACAACAATTAAAGTACCAAGTGAAAAAGAGTGGAATGAAAGCATAAAAGTACTCATGAATTTAAAAACAAGAATCTCTACAAAATTTCTTAAAAAGTGAATTAAAACTTACAAGTATTTAAATGAAAGCAAATAATATCCAACGATTCGTCTGTGACAATTCTGAAAGCGAGACAAAACTAAGCTAAAAAGAATGTAAAGTGTATTCTAGTCTAAATCTAAAATAAAGCTATAAAAGGCAGAATAAAAGTTGGGAAATCTGCCGCAAGAACCCCTATTTATAGGTTTGGGATGAAAATAGGTCAAATCCTTGCGACTTAGCCGAAAGCCTATGAAAATATAGAATCATCGACCAACGGCTCAACTCGACGTGCTCCAACCATTTCCTGATGAGGTCCAATTGGCGACCTGAGGGTTTCCTTCAGCTACTGGCTCAAAAAATCGATTTCATCGACCGACAGCTCGGTCCCGCTGACCTAAGAACTCCTTGTCCAGCATCTGGTCGACAGTTGCATACCGGTGGGCGATGGTTTGGTTCTGGCGACCCAAAATTACACATTATATACCAAAATAATTCCATTTACACCCGAAAACCTATAAAACAAAGAAAATACGAGTGAATACACCATGCAACCACTACAACATGAGAATTGATCGGAAATAACATAAGAACGATCTCAAAATAATAACAAACAACACCGAAACACATGCAAAATGACCAATTATCGGGCATACGAGTGCAAAGTGTATCACCTTGAGACTCAAAGTCGAAAGTCTGCTGAAGGAGAGACTTTTGACGAACTATCTATCTAAGAAAGGAAGACAAATCTGGTTTAGATAAGGAGAAGTTGACGACAAAAATGGGACTCGAACCGAGCCACCACCAAAGCAACAAAAATTGATGCCTTAGCCACTCTAAAAATCGAGGATGAGAAGGACAATAGTTGTTGTCATCTCTGGAGGGTCAAAGATCAGCAGGATGTCCAGGGCATCAGGAAAGAGAAGCCATTTTAGAATGAAGAACATGGTTTGCAAAGTTGAGCTCCCTAGGAATTCTTTCACTTTCAATGACTGGGATCTCGAAGAAACAAGCCAACCATATAATGATGCTCTTGTCAGAACACTGGGAGTTTCATATTACAACACCAAGAAAATTCCCCTGGACACTGAGGGGTTCGATGTGAAATGAGTCCTCGTGTATTGAGGAAGTTCTGCGAACATCATATTCTACCCATGTTTTAAATCAATGAGCATCCCTGAGTCACGGATGTTGAAGAAATCAGTACCGCTAGTAGGTTTTAGCGGAGATAGACTATGGACGAAGAGAGAGATCGAACTCTCAGTGTGTGCAGGAGGATCAAAATGATGACAATCTTCCAAGTAGTAGATGCCCCTTCTTCCTATAACATGATTTCTGGCTGACCATGGATCCATGCCATGAGGGCCATTCCATTCATTTGCCACCAGGTACTCAAGTTCCCGACCCCATAGGAAACTCAATCAATTTGGGGAGAACAAAAGCAGGCTCAGAGTTGTTATGTGATTGATTTGAAAAGAGCCACTGAACCCGCCAAAAAGGCACGATAGGCGGAAGAGCTTGAAGAAGTGAATATCAATCCCTAGCATTCCAAAAGAAAGAAATTCATCGAGACAGAGATCAAGGCTGAATGTAGTATTGAACTCATTCGGTTCCTCATGGAGAGAAAATCAAACTTTGCTTGGTCGCATGCTGATATGACCGGGATCAATCCCTTTGTCATTACACACAGGCTAAACATAAATCCAACCTTCATGCCAATACAACAAAAAAGAAGAAGATTTTCTGAAGAAAAGAACCAAGCCATAGACTCCAATGTCAACAAGTTGCTAGGAATAAGGTTGATTCGAGAAGTTAACTATCTCGAATGGAAAAAACAGGGCGTGTGTCAACTATACAAACCTAAATAACACCTGTGCGGAACGACCGGTTTCCACTTCCTTAAATTGACATGATGGTAAATGCGAGTGCGGGGCACGAAATATTCATCTTCATGGACACGTTTTTAGATATACCTTGATCAGGATGCACCCAAAAGACGAAGAGATAACCTCGTTCATGATGAATCGAGGAATTTACTATTAACAGGTTATGCCTTTCGGTCTGAAAAAATGCAGGATCAACACACCAAAAGCTATTGAACCATATATTCCTAGACGCGATCTGGAAGTTTATAGAAGTCTATGTAAATGACATGCTAGTGAAGTCGAAGGTAGCAGAGGACAATTTAAATCACCTAAGTGCCACATTTGACACCCTAGACAAGTTCAACATGAAACTTAACCCGGCAAAATGCTCATTTGGTGACTCATCAAGAAAACTCTTAGAATAACTGGTCACGAGGTGAGGTATCAAGGCCGATCCCCAACAGATCAAGGCACTCAAAGGCATCAGACCTCCTACTTCAGTCAAAGATGTGCAAAGACTCACTGGGAAGTTGGCGCCCTTGAGCAGGTTCATTTCCAGATATTCGAAGAGGAAACAATCATTCTTCTATATAATAAAGAAGGAAACCCAGTTTGATTAGACGGATGAATGCATGAAAGCACAGAATGAGCTGAAAGAATACTTGTCGAACCTGCCGCTAATGTCAAAGCCAGACCTCAGAGAATAACTCCTTCTATACTTATCGATGACCAAAAAAACACTAGCAGCCGCATTCATAAGAGAAAACGAAGTGAAACAGCATACGATTTACTAGGTTAGCAAATACTTGCTTGACATTAAAATGCGATATACCGCCCTTGAATAAATGGTGTTAGTATCAGTGATCTCAACCCGAAAGTTAAGACCTTTCTTCGAAGTTCATCCTATCAAGGTAGTCGGTTCATATCCTCTAAGGCATGTCCTTGCGAAACTAGATCTCACAGGAAGGCTAATGAAATGGGCTGTGGAGCTGGGTGGCTTCAGGCTAATGTACGAGTCCCAAAGAACCATCAAATATCAAGTGCTCGCGGATTTTATAGCCGAATTATCCACAAACCTCCAAATAGAAGCCAAAAAGGAGGTTGCTGGAGTTAAGGATGACTTGGGACAACCCTGGACACTATGGGTAGACGGAGCAAGCAACCTCGAAGGAGGATGAGCCAAATCGTACTCACCAGTCCATCTGGAATAGTTTTCGAGAGGGGCGTCAAATTTTGTTTTATTATAACAAACAACAAAGCTGAGTACAAGGCTCTGGAAGCTGGCATGGAATTGGCCCACGAACTAAAGGCCAAGGTACTAATGGTAAAAACTGACTCACAGATAGTTGTGAATCAATCTGACGAAGAGTTCCAAATGAAAGAACCCTGGATAAAATCGTACCTTCGGTTAGTCAAAACCCAAGCGTCAAAATTCGACAAGGTCAAAGTCAGACACACCAAGGGAAGAGAACTTACATGCAGACTCGCTGGAGGGTTAGGATCATTGGCACCAGGAAAAACCCCTCGAGTTATTCCCCTGCTCGAAGCAAAATGGCCGGCTCATAAGGGCTCCGACCAAGCTAAACAAATCGACCAGATCTTTGGGGAGACGTCGTGGATAACCCCAATCTGTGAATATCTCATTAGTGGGATCCTGTCCCAAGAAAGGAACGAAGCTCTGTAAGTTGAGAGAATGGTTGCACAATTTCTTATGGTTGACAGCAAACTCTACAAGAAATCATTCGAAGGACTGTATCTCCAAATGTCTCGAGATTAGTGAAGGAAAACAAGTGCTACTCAATCTACATGAGGGGCAATGTGGGAGCCACTTAGGGGTTCGAAGCCTAACAAGGAAAATGTTGTTGGCAGGGTTATTCTGGTCTACAATGAAGGTCGACACGACACTTATCATTAAACAATGCGACAAATTCCAACGACTCAGATCCATACCTCACCACTCGGGAGAAATGTTGCACGCTACAATTCCAACATGGACATTCTTGTGATGAGGAATAGATATCGTAGGAAAGCTTCCGAAAGAAGCAGCTCAAAAAGAGTACGTCATTTTAGCTACTAATTACTTTTTGAAATGGGCAGAGGCTGAAGTGTTTTCACGATTATGGGACGTCCAATTCATTTCCTTTGTTTGGAAGAAGATAGTCTGCCATTTTGGAGTCCCAAATGAAATTGTCATAGATAACGAAACTCAATTCACCAGTGCAAAATTCCAAGACTAGTGTGAAGATCTGGGAATCAAGCTTCTCTACTCATCACCCAGGTACCCTCAGACAAATGGGTTGGTTGAATCAACCAACAAAATGGTGTTCGGGATTATCAAGAAAAGACTTGGAGAATGTAAGACCAAGTGGGTCGAAGAGCTACCTGGTGTGCTTTGGGAATATCGAACCAGGACAAAAACTTCGATAGAAGAAACTCTATTATCTCTAACTTATGAGGGAGAAGTTGTGTTGCCAATCAAGATCGAAGCTGGAGGCCTTCGTGTGAATTTTGCCTCAAAAAAAAATAACAAAAAACGACGGATGTTAGAATTGGAACAACTGGACAAGATCGGATGAGAGGCACTTCGAAGAATGATAAAGCACCGAGCATAGGTAGAAAGACACTTCAACCAAAGCATCATACTTCAAAAGTTAAAAGTCAGAGACCTAGTGCTGAGAAAGGTATTCCCCAACACACAAGAGGCTAGGGCCGAAAAGCTCAAACAAGACTGAGAGGGTCCGTATCAAGTTTCGAAAGTCATAGGAAGATGAGCAAACAAGATAAGAAGTCTCAAAGGGGAAGAATACGCTAATTCATGGAATATCACAAATTTGAAGTTGTATTTCCCCATTTGATTATTGTAATTCAAGATTAGTTATTTATGTAAAGTTAGTATGATTGTTCCGCTTCAATGGTCTTTGCATCCATTTACGCATTCATTTTTTTAAAAAGGTAATCGAGATCATATTACAACTCGAAGTCACATTGGAGTTTGAAGCCACGTTGAAGTTCAAAGTCATCTTTAAACTTCAAGATCATGTTATAATTTGAGGTCACATAAAAGTAAGATCATATTGATGTTCGAAGATATGTATCACACAACATATGTACGAAAGCAAGTTCAATCAAAATAAAACCTTTTATTATCAAGAAGATTACAAGGATGCCGAAGCATCAATAAACCCTAAACCCTAACACACTTTGTCATTGGCTACAACCAAGCTGCATCGCCTACCGAAGAATGTAGCAAGATGATGGTGTGTGTATGCAAGGAGAGCTTATATCATCGTCCCAGCAGGGAGTAGAAAGGGTTTAGCCAAGACTATAGATTGCCCCGAAGAGAGTGATTACATGAAGAGCCACTTCAAGGCAAACTACAAAAAAGAAAAAAAAAAAAAAAGAAGAATGGAGGAGGGAGATCTTCCAAACCCCCTCCCCCAGATGGACGGAAAAAATGAGAAATGGGGAAATGAAATTATCCGAAGTCCTTTCCCCGAACATTAGGACGGTCACTTCGGAGCCTCCCTGGAGTCAAGCTCATCCAACGCCGTGATTTGCTCGGGGGCCTCAGGGCCCTCTCCTTCTCGACTGGCCTCTGAGTCGAGGTCAGCACCTCCGTGGATGTTAACATAAACGTCCACCCCTCCGACTTCAAGCATGGGAAGTTCCACGCCAGAGAGGACCGTGGTCAAGGTACCAACTTCCAGTTTTAGAGAAGGCACTAACTTTTCAGACACGAAAGCCTCGCCAGTGGTGCCTTCTCTAGGCTCCTCAGAGACCACTATAGGAGCTTGCTTAATTGTTAAAGGGGCCTGACACGGTGGACCCACCCCATACAAACCGACACAACCAACATTAGATTTACAAAGGAGGAGGGGGACTTATGCAGACACCTAAGGCCAAAGAACGGTGACTAGGGGCTTAAGCCGGCTTTGGACCGCTTGAGGAGGAGGAGATCATCCATAAAAATCTTCGCGGGGATATAGGCCTTTGAGCTTTCTCTTGAGGCCTGCGGCTACATTGTTAGCTATGGCGTTCAATTTTAGAGCAAAGTGTTCACTCCTGACCACCTTGCCCCAATCCAGTCCCCTGCCACATCGAGCATCCGCCAGCCTCCTCCCGAGCTCCTCTTTTTTCCCTCGAGAGTGGCATTCTCCTCCCTCAGCACCTGCACCTTGTGCTCAACCTCCCTGGCCTTCTTTTGCAACTTATCCTCATTCTCTCCAGCTCGCATAACTGAACCTTGTGCTCTCGAGCCTCGGCCTTTCAGACGGTCTGTCTTCTGAGTAGCCACAGCTAAACTCTCTTGGAGGCCACCTGCGCTCCCTCTAACTCCTTCTCGAGACGAGACTTCTCAGCTTCGAGCATTAGAATCTTCTTCAGCTCGCCAAGACGACCACTCCAAGTGTGCTTGAAGACATAAACATCCCTAGCCAACTTAAATAGGAAATCAATTAGTAAAATAAAATAAAAAATGATGTATCTAAGGAAAAGAACAAAAAAACTACCTCCGCCAATCTCTTGGCAAAGTAGGTGAGCTCCGATTCAGGGGTGTTCTCTACTTCTGCCGGGGTGGGCTCGAGGAGAAGATCGAGGTGTTCTTGGAGGTACTCTTCCATTGCGGCTTTGTTTCCCAGTCCGTCATCAAAGCATGACTTCGCGGCATTCAAGGCGGAACTGTGACAGGGGATAGTCCCTTGGTTCCTAGCCAAACACTTCGGAACATCGAACTTCTCCCCTGACACCTGTCCCAATGAAGGAGAGAGATAGGGCAAGTCAATGTTGAACCAATCATCGCGATTGGTCTGGACCTCAGGTTTAGGGAGAGGAGTCCCGAAGGTTAAAGTCTCGCCAGTTCCAACCCTCTTCACCGGAAGGTCCTCCAACACCTCAAGATCCACATCCTCGCTATGTATCCACCTGAAGTCTGTGAACTGACACTCTAAGTTGTTGAGGTCGAGAAACACAGACATGTCGATTTTAATGTCGCCTAAGTGAAACACGTTTCCCTCACGATCAAGAATAAACTCGGAGTTGATGCTCCGACCCCTTCAAAGTTTATCAAAAGGCTGGCGGGCCAAAGTCTTCACAAACTTCAACCTTTTGGCTTCATCCGCGGTCAGAGGAGTTGGATCGAGCTCTGCAAAAATAATAAAATAATCAGTGCACACTCGAAACCACCACCATCCACCTAGGTAAGAGACATGTACTCTCAGCTACATTGAAGTGAACGCGAGGTCGAGGCCCCAACTTGGCAATTCAACAAAGAAAAAATCCTTGAATCATGCCTTTGAGTTCGAGAGGAGGCCTTTGACCATGATCACCGACTTGGAAGATCGCTTGTTCAAATAATAAGTCCCGTCGCTCTTGTGCACCGATATGTATAGATTATTCCACTCATTCAAACAAGGAACCCTGGCCTATTGTCTAATAACAAGAGAAGGGTGTCCATCAAATGACCCCATGAAGAAGGAAGAAGCTGACTAGGGGCGATTTTGTAGAGAAGGATACCCATCAAATGACTGGCATTGAGAAAGTTGATGTATTTGCTCCTTATGCTTTATTGAATGCTATTCCTGAGTCTTACTTTGATGTGAAATCTGCTATTAAATATTCTAGAGATGATATCACTTTAGATAACATTATTAATGGGTTACAGGGTAAAGAGATGGGATTGAGGCAAGTAAGTGGGAGTAGGTCTACACAGGATAAGGTGATGCATGTAAGGGGTAGAACACTTTAAGAAGGAGTATAGGCCTAAGAGTAAGTATATGTCTAAGAGTATGTCCAAGAATTCTAGGAAATTTTACAACTTGGACAAGTTGTACGAATCCTAAGAAGAATAGCCACCAAGAGCATGCTAACGTTGTCGTTGAGGATAAACTATGAGATATTTATATGATGCATGATGTACCTGTTCACTATGTTAATGCTGCATGTGACTCTTTATGTGAATCTGATTGGCTTGTGGATTCTGGTGTACCTACCATATATCTCATTTCAAGAATTTGTCTTCCACTTAATCATATCTGCAATGGTTATGTCTCTTTGGCTAATGATAAGAAATGTCAAGTTGCTGGAATTGGTGATATTCGGTTAAAATTTGACCTGGTTCTATCTCTGTTATGAAAAATGTGAGACGCGTTCCTGATTTGAATGATAATTTGATGTCTTGTACTGCAGTGGAGGAATATGACCTTGAAGGAAAGTGGGGTAAGGGAGTTGTGAAGATCATGAAGGGTTCTTTAGTTGTTTTCAAAGCTGTTAGAAAGCATAATCTGTATGTTTGTTCTGATAAGCATGTTGAGCATGATTCTACTAGTTTAACTACTACTAATGTTGTGCATAATGACATGACATCTTTACGGCATAGTAGATTAGGACACGTGAGTAATAAAGGTATGAACATATTGCATAAAGCTTGCGCGTTTGGTGTTGTTCATGTTTCTGAATTGTCTTTCTGTGATGCTTGTGTGATGGAAAAACAACACAAAGTTAATTTCCCTGTTTCTTCTTATCCAGAAGCATCTAAGTGCTCCAATGTACTTAAATATATACACTTTGATGTATGGGGACCTGCAAGTACACCTACACAAGGTGGAAACATGTACTTTTCTCAGAAAGTTGGGTCTTTTTTATGAAGTACAAGTCTGATGTGTTTGAAAAGTTTAGCAATTGGAAAACATTGATTAAAAATTAAATAGGAAATAAAATAGGGACACTTGATCTAGAATTCTGTAACGCTCCCCTAGATGATCTCTGTGCTAGATCAGGTTTTAGGAGGCAAAGGATTGTTCCTTATACACCTTAGTAGAATGGGGTTGCAGAGCATACGAATAGGACCTTATTAGAGAGGGTTAGGAGTATGATGGCTCATACAAGACTTTTTAAGGGATTTTGGGTGAAGCTTTGATGATTGCAACTTACCTAATCAATAGATCCCCTTCCATGCCTTTAGTGTCATGCCCCAGTCTCCCAAAGACACCGGGCTTTTTTAAGGGATTTTGGGTGAAACTTTGGGTGTGCAAAACATTTATTAAAGACTCAAAACTACTATCAGATTTTCTAGATCACAACGAAAATAGATATAGTTGAGACACATATATGAAGATATGTATCTCAGGCTTCAGGTGTAAAGGAAAAGTTATTCAATAGCTTCCATTCCGATCAACTTCTCAACCTACATATTTAGAAATATATGTGACGCTAACTACAGAGTACTCAATATCAAAACATACATAGATAGATTGATATGTCATGCCATCTACATTGGTGACGCACGAGTGTTTTAGTTACAAAGCAACCTCATGCGCACAAAATATTTTCAAGTAGCTATCCATAGCATTTTCACCATATCACCAGTCAAATAATTACACTATCTACTATGGTGAACCAGGAAGGAAGACTCCTTCATGGGCCGCGATGGTAGCCTCAGTAGTGTTCTCGCACCATGCAAACACAACCCTATTCACGCACGATCACCTTCTCCGATGAGTTCAACATAGAGAAGCACTGTAATTTTCACCCTAACTCTCTATAAAGTACTAGCCAGTCCATTCCAGGGAACTATAAACCTCCCCGGAAGTCCTGGTGTCCAATTTAGTTTCCTGCTTAGAGTCTCAATCATTCCAATGATAAAAAACAAACCTCAACAAAGTGGCGCCCACCATGGGGCTCTAGGCATTGAATCATTGATCGGAATCACCTCTGTTTTCCCAAACATCAACCCAACCATATATATGTCTGCTAAACATCCCAAAATCTCCTTTCATGTCTGCTAACCTACCAACTATCGATAATCAACCAGGTGTCGCCGTCGTGCTCGGTAATTCCACCACCAGGCAAGTTCTCAAGAATGTGCTGAGACTGCCACCTGCTACCCAAGAATCTTAAGAGGGTAGCATAATCCAAGAACTCCTATCGCACATACATAAATTAGGAGGAGCATGCGATAGAAATTCAGTCTCTCCAATTCGAGTTCCAGCGAATCGGGGAGAGTTCCAAAGTAGCGGCGCCGATAAG
>AYJT01067598.1:0-12834 GCA_001278415.1 Ocimum tenuiflorum
AGTGGCTTTCCCCCATCTCTGAATCCTTCCTTTCCCTCTACGCCGATTGCAGATCACCAAACGCATGGAGGATCGCTCGACGGATGTCGTGGCGCCGATCGTGGACGAGGCGGAGCTTGGAGGAGATCCAGTAGAGGAGGAGAAGGACTTGTTATGCCCAATTTGTATGCAGATTATCAAGGACGCTTTCCTGACGTCGTGCGGGCATAGTTTCTGCTACATGTGCATCGTCACTCATCTCCACAACAAGAGCGACTGCCCTTGCTGCGCGCTCTCCCTCACTCCTTCTCAGCTCTTCCCGAATTTCCTCCTCAACAAGGTTGTCTAGTTGATTGATAAATATAATTTCTGGTAAAAAAGTCGTTGGATGCCCGATTACTGGTTTTATTACATAATGCAGTGTTGACGTCTCTTATTTTGTGCCCGGTTTTATATTTCGTTTGATGTTTTTTGTTCCAATTTTCGCATGTGTTTCTTTTATTGGAGTGTTTGTCTGTGATTCATCTAGTGCGAAGCTGAATTTACTAGTTTAGCGATAACTGATAAGTAGTATTAGAGCATGGAGGACGATAATATTAGGAGAAAAAATGAATAGGAGAATACTTGGTTTTTACACAATTTGTATACCTACTTTCTTCATAGATTCACATTACAGTACTGAAATATAGCTAACAGTTCTTATAAATTGGAGATGCACAATCCTATAATCATGGAAGTACAGGCGAGTCGAGAAGACTGCCAAATAACAAATGTAAAGTTATAAACTCCAGGAAATCTACCATGGGACCGCAACCTGCACCACCAAACTACTTATGGTGCACAATTCCATTTATCATTTAGCAAGTCAAAAAAAAACTTTACGCGTCAATTGACACCCATTGCAAACTAAAGGCAGTCTTCCAAGTGCCATTGACCACTAGAGTTAATATAATGCTTTGTAGTCTATATATCACTCTAGAGAAGTTATTGGTTTGGGAGGGACAATGAGGTAGTGGTGGTCAGTAAGAAGTAGATGATTGGAGATTAACATGAGATAGGATCGACTATAGGGACTGGTTTTGAATGGTGAATCATTGTATGTAATCTTCATTTTTCTTCAGTTTTGTTATTTTGGAAAAAAACTGACTGTTCATGATTGTTTCAATGTGGATAATGATACTGGTCTGTCCAGTCCGGTCATATCTCATATGCTACACGGGTATTTGCGGTTTAGAAGATGAGGATTAAGTTTTAAACATGTGATTTGTAGGTCACTCAGTTATGCACCCGAGCCAACTGAGACCCCAGCTACACTTACATTTTGCATTTTCCACCCATTTTGCTGTCTCATGCAAGTTGAGAAGTGTGAAATATCATATAGGTTCCCTGAATACTGGTGCTGTACAATGAGTTTAGGATTTTATTTTTCATGTGCTATCATTTTCATTCGGAAAACTATATATATTGAACTTAGATCTCAGACCAGCACCTGCTACCCTTGTGAAGTGATTGCCTAATGTTGCCTTTTCTTCTTGATTTTGGAGCATCCCTTGATTGCTATCCTGTATCTTTATGATTGGTTTCCTACCTAGTCTTCATCTTGAAATACTTTAATTCACAATGCAGCTTATTGTTATAAGGTTTCTCTGTATCACGTTTGTAGCTATTGAAGAAGAAATCTGCTCATCAACTATCAAAAATTGCATCTCCTGTAGAGCAATTTCGTCAGTCATTGGACCAGGTAATTATGATTTAGGCATTGCTTGAATGTTTATTGAAGTTATGGTACAGTGTATTTTTAAGTAAACCTTTATCAACGTGTCTTACTTTTCGTCTACAGACCTGGTTGTTAGTTCATCACTCTTGAGCTAGTTTAACTTAGTCAATGGTTGCGGGCGAACTCAATTCATCTAAACTTGGATCCTGTTCTGATTCCTATAATAATTTGCTTTAATTTAGAGAACAACCTATCTGGTCATCTTGTAAACCATTGGATTGCTCAATATTGTCAGAATATTCATTTTAAAATGTAATTTGACAAGTTATTAATATTATTCAGCTCATGGCTCATGCAGCAGAGTATCTCTCCTCAATGCTAAGCTACATCATCTATATGCTTCTCCTGCACAGGATTGATATGTTTTGTCCTTAGACAGGGCTGTCAAGTGTCAGTGAAGGAGTTAGACTCTCTACTGTCTCTGTTGGCAGAGAAAAAGAGAAAATTGGAACAAGAAGAAGCAGAGAGAAACATGCAAATTTTACTGGACTTCTTGCACTGCTTAAGGAAGCAAAAAGTTAATGAACTGAATGAGGTTTGCTCAAGAAAAAATGATTACACCGTTGATATCAGAATGCTCTATAATGAAATAGTTATGTAGCATTTAGGTTTTTTTTAATGCACATTGTTGAGTAGTTTGTTTGTTTGCTACAGTTTTCCATTCCCTTGAGTTCTAGTAATACTGTATGCTATGAGATAGATGGACCATTCCACATGCATTAGAAGAAAGATGCTCGTAGATTTTTCTGAACAAACATACCTGGATATTTCTTTATTTCTGAAATAAACTCACCTAGAATAATTTTATCATTCATCTCAATAGAAAAACAGCCCCCTTTTGTCCCTTTCCAATCAAACAAAAGGCAAGTAAAACTGATTTACTGAGGCTATGAACTGTTCTCTCTGTCAAGAGGTTTCTAAGGCTAGGAGTTGAGTGTTGGTCCTGTTTATTGAGTATGAGCAATTAGTGACTTAGTGTAACATTATTGGCTACTGAATAACTAATCAATATATCCGATACTAGACTTGTTGTTGCAGTTTTTACCTTTTAAATTGGCCGAGGACCAGCAAATCAGAAATAGCTTATTGTCTCATTTCTTTTTTATCTTTCTCCTGTGTGCCTGTCTCCTTCCTTTTCTTCTCCCTTCTTTCACCGGCCTGTTTATTGCATGCAATTTAAGGGATTGGCATACCTCTTGTTGAGCTTTGCTGCTTTTGCTCAATAAAAAACTCAATATATGGCAAATGCAGCTTTAGAATTTTGGAAAGTCCACTGGATAGTGTATATCTTCTTTATGGGTTTTTCTGTCACTTTTCCCTTCTCTAATTAGAGCAGGTTTTGTTGAGCATTCATATTTAGACGCTTCTGTGATTTAGTTAGGTGAGTCGTGAAATGGATATAATGTTTATATGTGGATGCTACTGAAGGAAACATGACGTCTTGATATGGATGGGGATGTCAATCTGTTAATATCTACTCTATTTGGAGTTCCAATAAGGAATTTCTTCAAGTTATGCTATGTAATATGCCTTCCGGATTTGGTATAGATATGATGTTTCCTTTTATTTTTCTTATTTTAAGGTAAAAAGTAATCTGGAATGCATCAAAGATGATTTAAATGCTGTGGAAAGACATAGGTTAGAGCTATACCAGGCAAGAGAAAGGTGTTCAGTTAAACTGAAGATGTTCACTGATGATCCTCCGATTATCAGATCTCGCACTTCTTCTTGGCCAACTGAGAGAAATATTTCAGGTCCTGTATGCAATTCTTACAACATAAAGAGAGGGATTACTCCTGTGAACTTCAAGTACAAGAAAAATGAAGGAAAGTCTCAAGTTAGAACCCCTGCAACCCAGAGCAAAGAAGCTGCTCTCAATGAGCCAACTTCACAAGAAGTTAGCCAATCTGGTTTGGCAGTAATGCGGAAAAAGCGAGTTCATGCTCAGGTTAGTGACAATGTTTGCTTGATAAGCTCCTGGATGGTAAAAACAAGATTAGCAACAGTGTTCTGCGTGATCTGATATATTGAGTGATCAGAATTATTATACGATAAATCTTCTTACTTTACAAGTCAGTGAATATAATTGATATGGGATATTTATCGTGTATGGTATATCCTTCCTTGTACGTGGAGCCTCAAGATCATAAATAAGAAGTTTTATTTATTGGCTTCTCCTCTTTTTAAATACCCCTTTTGATTGCTGATTTTATCTGACCATGAAAAGCAAGTAAAACCGAAGCCTTCTACGTTCAGTTTATAGCCACATCCCTTTTTATGTAAATAAAAAGAAGAATAAATAAGCTTGATTTTAGAATTGACATGTAAGTTTGGAGTAACAAGATCAATATGCAATGCTGTGCATAATATATCTATTTTTGAAAATATGATAAAGGATGGACGAATAAAAAACTTCATACAAGGTTTCCTACTTTACTAAATTTTGTGCCAGGGTAATGAACCCCCTTTCTCGAATACTCTCACCGAAATTGATGTCTTCTGCAGTTTAACGAACTTCAAGAATTTTATATACAAAAGAGACGTCAGTTGGTCAACCATTTAGAGAAACAAGAAAAGAAGGATAATACCATCATTACAAGAGAAGGTTATAGTTCTGGTTTAGATGATTTCCAGTCAGTTATAAGTATATTCACTCGGTACAGGTAGATCCTTAGATATATTAAACTGAGATTTACCACCATTTCCACATATCCTCACGAACATTTTCGACATTGTTTTGAAACAGTCGATTACGAGTAATTGCTGAACTTAGACACGAGGATCTCTTCCAGTCTCCCAATATTGTTTCAAGGTAAGTTAGAAGTCCATAGGGTATTTGCAATTCATGTAGGAATTTCACTTTGAAAATTTGATGCTGGAAAATGGAAACATTCGCAACATACACTCAAAACAAAACCTAAATTGGCAAATAAGAAGATATAAAGGCCTGCGAATTTCTCAAAATCCGTTTACTTGAATCTTTTTGGTTCATTGTAGAGATTGAGATGAAGTTTCACTCCCTACATAAGGAAGAGTGTAGATGCCCTGATGATTCTCACATTCAAAGAAATGATAAGGAAAAATGATTATCTAATATTTTGTTGTTTGAACAAAACTATAGGTCTTTCCCTGGTGCATTATATCATGAATTAAACACATGTTTTCTATGTTATCTGTTCTAAGATTATAGTCCTTTCGATAATGATTGCCTCTACTCTCCATCCTCCAAGCTCACTAGCTCCTTTCGTTTTGATGATATGATGACACTATGTTGGTGCAGTTTTGGAACGCTATACCATTCCCGCTTTCTTTTATTTGTATTTCAATGTTAAATTTCTAAATTCGTTTACTTGATTCTTGTCCAGTATAGAGTTTGATCGTGATGATGAGCTGTTTGCCACTGCTGGAGTTTCACGACGCATAAAAGTTTTTGATTTCTCTTCAGTAGGTTTCTTTAATCTTTTCCTTTCTTTCCTTTCTCAAGCTCAGTGTGACATGTTAGAATGATGTTTGTGAGCATCTTGAAGAAATATTAACCATGAAGGAGTTGAACTCTTACCATTTGTGGGAAATAAACATGAAACGTTTGGAACGTTAATGAAAGATCTACTTGCATTTTGAAGGAAATCCTAGCAATATTACACCATGCATGTCCATGCCTAGATAGCTGCATCCCAAACAATATAAAGGAGTCCTGAATTTTTATTGTCTTCTGATTCATTACCATCTGTACGCCTGTCATCTATGAAGTTTTATATTAGCTAATACATCGGGATTGTCTAATGAAGCTTTTCTTCTCTGAATGCCCACAAAATTAAATATATTTCATCACCTGCGGAACAGGTTGCCAATGATACATGAATAACAGCATTACTGGGTGAGAACTGTTTCTGTCATATCCTAGGGTGCAGGTTATCGCTTGCAAGAAATCCATAATGTTATTATGGTGTCCAAACAGAATATGTAGTTGCCTTTTTCCACTGCAACTCAAAATTAAAAATCTATTTTCATGCCTTGGATATAACTATATGATTTATGTTGCAGGTTGTAAACGAGCCTATACATGAGCATCGCTCTGTTGTGGAGATGAAATCACGGTCTAAACTTAGCTGCTTGAGCTGGAATAAGTTCACCAAAAATCACATAGCTAGTAGTGATCATGAGGGCATAGTAACTGTTTGGGATGTCATCACTAGACAGGTAGGATGTAACCTAAACGTCAACTGTAATCTTCTAGTTTCTGGTCATGTTTTTAGTGCTCACACACAAACTGGTTGTTACATTTTGAACATATTCAGAGTATCATGGAATATGAGGAGCATGAAAAATGTGCGTGGAGTGTTGATTTCTCCCCTACAGAACCATCAATGCTTGTATCTGGTAGTGATGACTGTACGGTGAGCACAACCTTTAATACTCAGTTTGAATATCAAAATTAAACTTAGCAACAGGCAGACCTAGTACAAATTGTAGCTGGGAAATGGTCAAAGTAGGGTGACATAATGGCGATGATGTTGCAACTTCTCAATTCGCCTTTCTGCACCTATGATAGCTTTTTAACCATTTGTTAGTCATCCACGAACCGCCTACTTTTTATGCCTGCATGTCTAAGCTCCATTACTCCTCTATAACTAGTGATAAACTTTCAGGTAAAAATTTGGTGCACAAAGCAAGAAGGCAGCGTCCTCAATATCGATATGAAGACAAATATATGTTGTGTGAAGTACAATCCCGAGTCTAGCAAATTTGTTGCGGTAATCATCTTCTAAACATTCCTTCACTCTCACCCCTTTCCTACTTTTCTGCCTAAAATGCATGGTTACTATTAAATAATCTTCCTATTCTTTTTAATTAGGTTCCTTTCGGGCTACCATGCTTGCTTGATTTTTACAATCTGGACTTGTATGAAATGCAGGTTGGCTCTGCCGATAACCATATTCACTATTATGATTTAAGAAATCATCGCCAGCCATTGTGTGTGTTGAGTGGTCATAAAAGGGCTGTTTCGTACGTTAAATTCCTGTCTGGCAACGAGCTTGCTTCTGCTTCGACGGATAGCACTCTCCGGCTGTGGGACTTGAAGGACAATCTGCTAGTAAGTGTCATAGTTTTTCATACCATCGAAAGTGTCATCCTTTATCAATATGGTCATCATTTTCAGGTCCGCACATTGAAAGGGCACACCAATGAGAAGAATTTCGTTGGCCTCACCGTCAACGACAACTTCCTAGCTTGTGGCAGTGAAACGAATGAAGTGTATGTCTACCACAAAGTGAGTATGTAACAACTTTCGGTTCACCTCTCTCTCCATCTCTCTCTAATCGCTAATTGGAACTCAGGCTATAACGAAACCTGCGATGTGGCATAGATTTGGATCCCCGGATATCGAAGATGTAGAGGTAGATGCAGGATCTTACTTCATCAGCGCAGTATGCTGGAAGAGTGGAAGTCCCACCATGTTAGCTGCCAATAGCAAAGGAACAATCAAAGTTTTGGTCCTTGCTTGAGTTTGATATATGCAATTGCTACGTCTTCATTGTGTTTTCACCAAGCTATATCTACCGGAAATACATACAAGGTCAGGAAGCATTGGCAACATGAAAATAGAAGAGCAAGCCATTGAAGCACATATGTACAGTAGAGATGATAAAGGTGATTGTGATTCTGTACAATTCATTGTCATCTAAGCGTGGTGATGGGACTCCTCCTACTTCTAGGCTGCACGAAATGAAATTCAAATGAGTTAAATCTGGAAGCACAGGAATTTTAGCTACTGTAGGCATGTTTTGTATTTGTGGTGTACTTACAGTTATTTGAGATTTTTCAACATCTGCTCTCCTAGGTTTACCAGATAATCTGTGGTGCAACTCCTTCATATGATTATATGTACTGCAAGAGAAATTAGTCACAGCTATACATAAACTGAATATGAACCTACACTATTACTGAAACCTTGCAATGCATTTACCACACTTTGAAAATGAGAAGAAAAATCATCAAAGCTGAGATAACACAGCTATTTCGGTTATGAGAAGCAACAATACCTCAGGCGATGTCGGTTGCATGTTGCGAAAAAAGCCACAAAACCATTCAGGATACTTCGGAGAGCACAGAAAATCTGATGAAGAAGACTGATGAATCAACGACATACATATAGTGACAACTCACAAGGGTGGATTATTGTAATAAACTACCTGGGAGAAGAGGTCATTCCATAGAGAGCGCCAGATTGAAATCTCATACGAGCTCGCTGTTGACTCGACATTCTTGGTCAAATTAAAGAGGCCGCTAGCAAATATCAACACATCTCCGACCAACTCATAAACAAGTGCACATAAGTAACCCAAAAAGGTACAAAATCCAAGGACCAGACGTATTGGAGCATAAAGAATTTCCCACAGGATCCAGCATACGGGATATATAACAGATATTGCTGCAATCAAACAAATTTCATGCAAAACATATTGGAGACCGAAAGCATGAAGGATAAATTGTGACATACTCATGTGAAAGAGTGCAGAAACTCACCAATATTCCATACAAGAGCCAAGATATACCATAGTGGCAACAATAAAAGTTCTATGAGGTCTCCGACCATGGTAAAACAAGATCCAACCACCATCCATGTGACTGAAAACAGACTCTCGGCTACTACTACGAACATACTCCAAAAAGGAAGGAAGAACTCCAAAAACTCAGCGAAAGGTCCAGCCATTGGCTCCAGAACTATTGTAAGAAACGATCGGGTAGTCCTTGTCACACTAAGAAACCACTTGATGGCCTTCTGAGAATTATGGAGGAAAAACATAGTTCCTAAATACTTGATTCTTGAAATCATTTCCAACGTTTCTATCCAGTCAAAGAGGGGCCCGAACAAGCGAGACGCTGTTGCCTTAAGAAGAGGTACATTTTTATACAAATCATAAAATCCAATTAAGACAGTGACAATTGATATGAGCACATAGCAGACTCTGGCCAAAGGGCACATCCATGGACGATAAATGTGGCAAAATACTGGATAAGATTGAAGGAAAATAACCCAAGATGGAAGTCCAGCTTCAAGTAGAGTAAGTAACCGCAAATCAGCCATAATTATGTCCCTCAATTTAAAGGGAAGATCACGATCATCAAAACGGAACAAAATCAAAACATCGTGGTACAGAGAAGGCTGGAGTGTTTCTTCAGAATCACTCATATTTGGGGTTTGAGGCAGTATCTCAACAGTTTCGGCATCTTGTTCTTCTTCAGAAGATATCCCAAGATCAAAGTATATAGGACTCATGAGTTTCCTTCTTTTGTAAGGACCAACAGTGGGAGGAGGTGTGCGGAGCCTATCTGAATAAATGCTAAAACTCCTACTCGAAGAACATGGAGATTCAGCGTTAACACTAGTACAACTGTCAATGCCACCAAAATCAGCCACGTTACTCCTCGGGAGACTTTCTTCTGCATCATGGAAAACTTCCCCTGTGAAGAGGTCAAATTTAGGAATATTCCGAAATGGATTTTGGATGCAAGTAAAGGTGACATTGTCAACAACACAACAAGTACGTGATAATACTTCTATCCAAAGCAACCACTGAAGAGATTCACGTATGAGATTCCTTTGAAGCTCGCATTTTTTTAAAGTTTTTTATTTTCTGTAAGTAAGGATGTGCATGCATCTTAGTGAAGTTTCTTTCATGCTTATTGAACTCTCTAATATGAAAGATGAATGATGGCAGATCGTGTTAGAGTAAAGAGGATGATGACTGAAATAATACTAATTTTATTGATAATAAAAAGAAACACAAACTACAACTTTGTAGCACATAAGCAAGGCTTCGAATCCCAAGCACTACGAGCTGTTTCCTAGATCAAGATTACAACTCTCGATGCCTTCCCACTGAAAACTGACCCTATATATAGATCATAATAACACTTAATAAAACCCTAATCGGGCCAAGAATGAGACCCAATGAAACCCTAATGAAAATTACCTAAATAACTCAAAGGAAATAACTTTATCAAGGAAATTGAAAAAACTTAAATAAGGACTATAAAATAACTCTAATTAGGAAACTGAATCTCAAACATATAGCAAATAACTAAAGAAATTTCTGTAGGAGGTAGATTCTTGAAATACCTATTGTATCATCCAAGTGCTCTTTCAAAAGATTCCGTTCGTCGGGGGTCCCAGGGAACCATGAAGAAATTGACCCTTCTGCTTGTGCAATGCTATCAAATTCCCACCTTCTCATGACTTTAGCCTCTATCGCAAGTGATGTATCGGTCTAACCATGAAATACAAAGAAATGGACTGAGATTAGTCAAACAGGTGTCAGTATGCAGCACTTAAATGAACAATGAGAACAAGCTACCTGAAGCTCGTTCAAATAGTTAATACCCCGAACATCCCTCCATGAAACCTCAAAGACGATGAAACCGTACAGGGTTCTGTGCAATTTACTCTTTGCAATTAAAGAATTCCTAATCTTCTTTACAGGCAGCAAAGCCCTTTTCCTGGATAAGGTCACTGCATCAACCAAAGAGACCCACTTTTTGAAGTTTCTCAACTTACTAGAATTTGATGAGGGAGAAGTCTCTAAATCTGACAGTTTTGCCATCATCTTTCTATCCTTCCTCCTTCTATAGTTGGCAAAGGGGGATAACCTGGACTGCATAATTATCATAATTATTTTAAACACTTAAGCAAGCAGCTAAAACTATAGTTACACAATCATGCTAATTGGCATGGGCAGAGAAGTGTTTCAGCAACCTTAGTAACCATCAACTGCCACAAATGTGTCGGCCGCGACACGAGATCTTTTAACCAAGGCCGGTTGTCCACCAAGATATAGAATTTCTCACTGTCAGAGGCCAGAAATAGGCAGAGATGTGAAAGATAGGACTGCAAATCCCTGGATAAAATAATCAAGACTCAATCAGCCTACTGGGCAACTTTAAAAAAACATGCTGAAATAACTACTTTAAGAAATAGAAGTAAATCCATCTACAAAATCCGCAAACATAGAATTAACTAATAGAAGAGAGCTTGTCGAACTTCCAATACTGAGCCCACAACCAAAGCCATCCTAGACAATGTCACGTGCACAGGTAAAAACAACATACAACATGAAATAATCTCACAAATAGAACATGCAGTGATGCAGATATATCATATATGTGTTCTAATGCGAGATGTTCGATTATGCCATCAAACACACACAAACACAACTGCCACAAACATACCCACATCCGATTCCATCAGAAGAAGAAAAAATCTCAAAACTTCGAACAAAGTAAGACCAAAGTAAAGTTCAAAACCAAAATAAATCGATCTAAGCGGACGATTTTTACCCAATTTGTAGGCCCGTCAAAGGAAATACGCAGCGGCCATTGTCTCCATTCGCCATTGCCCACAGAATTATTCCTTGAATCTCCCTCCTTTCTCAAACACGCATCAGCCACGACTGTTCCATCAAATTACGAAAAAGAATAATCAGACTCAATGTGAAATGAGTTTTCAGCAGCACCATTTGACTCGATCAATGACTACGCCATCTATCACGCGTTTCGTCCCAACGCAGTGGGAAATCACAACAAACGCGAGATAATTCTTTTATCATGAAAACGAATGGAACCTGAGGAAGACAATGCAACTGGGAACTGATCAAGAGAGCTCCATAACAATAGTTCTCGATAACAATCGAAAAGGCAGGAACCACCACGGAACTTCATTAAACAATAAAATTAAAGAACGGAAATGGATGGGAGCAGGCAGCAGACGCAAAGATCAAACTTCAATGGCGCAATCAATGTATGGAAACAAGAGCTAGAGACAAGCGCATTGATACAGAGCGCAGAATGACGAGATAATTAAGATGAAAACCTGAACAAAACAACAACGAAGCCGCATGTAATGTGAAGGAGATATTGCTTGGATTTATTGGCATGGGAATTCGAATTGGGATTTGGAATAAAGGTTTTGCGTAGGAAGAGGTGTTGGCCCAGAGGTGGGACACGTTGACTGCGTGTTCTGTGTGTGTGAGAGAGAGAGTATTCAGATAAAACCGATGCAATGTTGCAATGGACCGGAAAAGGATATTTCCGTAATTTAACTGGATGCTTCCCGCCAACAGAAAATCTTCGGCGTTCACAGAAATACTTAAGACTTCAACTATTTAATAAAATTCATTCATGTACATAACCTTCAATTTAATATAATATATATTATTATTGTTGAATTTTTTTAACGTTAATTTGGATCTTTTACTAACAGACGCTATATTGACTTGATTTCTTTAAGAATTTGATTTTATTATTTGTTGATTGGAAGTTTGATCCTTTTTCAGTAATTTTGGGCTTGATTTTTTTATGAAAAACACGAAAAATATCTTGAGTGAATGCGTGGAGAGGACACTTGATTTCATCTTCACTCCTTGAGTTTCGAAACTTATGGTGCGTCTTCAGTTGTGTATTATTTTCTTTCTCATACATTCTACTTTTGGATACTTGTGATTAAAAATGTCAATCCAACCTGAAGCCCGCCAGTTGGCCCGAATCACACGAGTGAAATAAAGGGTCAAGTTAAATGGGTAGCGGGTTAAACGGGTTGGTTAGTTGGGCTATACTTTCTCCATACTGTGCAAAATCTCCATTTCTCCAATCTTCCATATTCTTTGAAGTAGTCATATTTAACAATGAATTTGTTTTTTCTTCTCGTTTATTGAAAATAAAAAATAAAGAGAAAATTAATGTGATAATTGTTAAAAAGTATCTTTGTTAGAACTTTTTAGTAATAAATTAAGATGAATTAATTTGGAATTGTGCTTAAGCTATTGATAGACTTGAGATTAAAATCTAAGTAGACTTAATCGGCGAACCTTACAATCTAAAACTTATTTGAAGCGTAAGTTACTATTTCAATACTATTGCAATGTTTTGAGTTCTTTCTTCAATAATTAATTAAAATCGACGTTTTAATTGATTGCTTTATAACAATATAACAAAGGAGTTTCCAAAATAAATTATATAAGTAAAACCAAGTATTTAATATGTAAAAACACATTTTTCCATTCATATATATATATATATAT
>AYJT01067604.1:0-16551 GCA_001278415.1 Ocimum tenuiflorum
AGTCAATAATGCGATCTGAAACTGGAGATGTTATTGGATGTGTGTAAATGCAACATATCTCCTTTCTTCTTTTTCCTCTAAGCTTAGTGCTCTTCTTCCATTTGATCCCTCAGACGACCCCTCTCAACTCCTTCATCCTCTCTCTTTCTTCTCCTCTCCGCTTCCTCCTCCAGGAGTCTCAGTCTCCTATTCTGCCTCATCCTCTCCCTTTCTTCTCCTCCTCACGATCTTCTTGCCGCTCTACTTTCCCTTTTCTAACAACATCAGTCAAAACGAGAATGCTTTAAGCAACGACCTGAAGTGTTGAGTTGACAATCTGGAGGGATAGATTCACTGTCTGAAGAAAAGTAGTGACATTCTCCTGCATGCCAGTCACTACAGTCATGAATTGATTAGCACTTCTGTGGAGGAAGACTCAGCAATTATCGGCTCTTGGTGAAAGCTGAAACTCCTTGATAAACCAAGTTCCAGGCTAGGAACTGGTGCTGGCTGAGTAGGTGTAAGAACACATGTGAAGACCACCATTTGATTGTTTGAAACATCAGTAATTGATGGTGTCTCCATGGAGGGATCAGAGAGTGTCAAGACAGCTTGCAGCGGCTTCCGGGCGACTAGATCGGTCATCCAATCCGAAATTATGACTTCTCTTGGTTGATGTGGGACTGGAGCTGGAGCTGGTGGCTGAGCTGGTATGGCAGGGCTAAGAGTAGTCGACAACTTGGAAGTAGATGCAGAAGTGGACAACTCCTGGGGAGACCTGTCAGTCGAAGATGTTGTAGAAGGATCTGTGAATTCATCGCACAGGATAAGGTCTTTCCCCTCGTTCAAGTCCGGTAGCCTCCCAAAAATTTTGTCAGCTAACTCAAAGACAACTGGCTGACTTTGTGTTGTTGGAGCGTTGCCTTTCTCCTCAGCTTCCTTGGCGGTTTGGGATGCCACCTCAGCTGGAACTACTACTTCCTCATCAGTTTTCCATTGTGCAACTGGCTGGGCAGCTTCTCCTACTACTGCTTCTTGCTCAACTCCTTCAACTCGAACGACCCCTTCTGAATTTTTCTTTTTTTCAAATGGGTTGAAATTTTTTTGCCGCCTATACGAGGGGCTCCTGGTCATCATTTTCACTTGAGGATTCTTTGTCCTCAGCCTTCTCAGAATGACGGCTAGAGGACTCATCTTTAGGTTCTTCTTCTTTATCCTTGCCTGCTGGAGTCCATGGAGTCTCAACTCCATCTTGTCCATGGACTGGGGAGGTGATCATCTCAATTGTCTGCTGCACAGCTAGTTCTTTCGTTGGCGGTGGAATGGCCAAGGTGTCCACATAAGTATCGAACACCAGTCAATCCAGTTGCTTAGTACCGATCGACTATAGCTCTGGACTGTGGATGAAGGTTCCCTCAATTGGCACATATTTATCTTCTTCATGCACAACCTCCCTTTCTTCTTTATCTTTATTCTGCTCAGTTGGACTCAGTCCAGCTTGTTCTTCTTCCTTCTCCTCAGTTGTCTGCTCTATAGCTGGTCCTTCTTCAATTTGTTTTTCAAAGTCTTTTTCAACTTCGGTTTCCTTAGCTGGGCTGGCCCCAGCTGACTTCTTTTCTAAAACTTCCTCCTGCTCTTTTGCTACTTCTTCGACCTTTCCAACTGAAGTGTATTTAGCAGGTTCTTCAAAAACTTCTTCAATTACAGCTTCCTTGGCCGAACCGGCCTCAACCGTCTTCTCAATAACTTCCTCAGCTGTTTCCACTACATCTGGATCTACACTTTCTTTATCAGCAGCTCCTACCTCTTGCTGCGACTCAACTACTTTCTCAGAACTTCCTTTCAGACTTAGTGGTGGGGCTGTTGGAGACTTCCTTGGAGAGGTTGTCTGAATGACGATTCCCTTCCCTTTGCCAAATGTGGCTGGCTTAACTGCTTTATTGGGCCTTTCCTCAAACTTACAGCCTGGACGACCGTCAGTTCTGTAGGTCAGTCTGTGTGAAATAATCTCCTTCACACGGTTCTCTAGCTCGTCTTTTCTCAAATTCTGGACTTCATCATGTCTTAGCCATTGTCTTACCTAGAGCTCTTCATGCCTCCAAAATGTTATTCTCAATCGAGCACTCAGAATGAAGAGATTGGGCACATCCATGTAGTATTTATAGTAGAAAAATCATTGGACTCGAACAACTTCTTGATGGCCAGCAAAACCATGGGCTCTTCACTCTTGCCCATCAACTGAACCTCTTTGGTCAATGGCTATAACTTGGACTGAGCCAGGGCCTCTATTTGATCTTCCAGCGGAATACTCCATCTCAAGATATCGACATTGGCTTGATTGTAGAATCCTAGAGGCAGAAACCAGTCGCTAAGCCTCTAAGCTAAGTGAAATTCATAGGATGTTCCATGAGTAAGGATGATGATGAAGGTATCATCACAAGGCTCCTCAGAAAATGGATCTGCCCTCGTGTCCCAACGATGATGAGGCTTCTCCGCCCCTTGAATCTCTGACTCCTCATGGTGTTGATCTATAAGAATACCCACTGATCCAAGGCTTGTAGTAGGGGACACTTGAGTTTTCTTCTTTTTTTTAACTGGAACTGCTGGCTGGGCAGTTGAGTTTCTATTCTTTGAGATAGATGCGGCTAGCATCCTGGATGGTTGTCTTTTCTTTAGGGCTGGGGGAGCGGGCTGAGTTTTTTGCAGCCCGACCAAAAAACGCTTCTTCGGGGATAGAGGCAGTTGCGCTGCTGGCCAGTTTTTGCTAAGGGGCACATGCTCCATTTCCTCAAACAAATTCTAGGTGGGGACTCCTAGGTGGAGTAATGACCTCATCAGACTGAGTCGGTAGTGGCACTTGTGGACGTGGGGCCCTCGGATGATGAGCGGGTTTCTTGGCACCTAAAGGTGGAACAAAATCAATTGTAGCCAGTTCCTCGCCTGGCCCTACAGCTGTCATGTATTTTTCCAGATTATGGCTTATTGCCAAGCCATACTGCACCTTGCTAGAAAAAGAGTGGTCAATTTCATCATGCCTCTACTTTCTCACGTTCTAAACTAGCTTTTAATATAAATATCTGGCCCAGTTGGCTCTCACACCATCATCGATCACCATCATCGGCCTATATTTCTTCTCCGATAACTCCAACTTCATCCCCAAACCGCATACAATCCCTTTTTTTACCACATCAAGTAAAACTTGGTAAATAGGCTCGAAGGATCCCTTAGTGGTCTGCATCTTGAATACAAGATTAGGCGTATCAGTATCCTTCCACTGATGCCAGTATTGCTCCTCGATCTTATCTAATCCAGCTATGTAGAAAGGAATGTTGACCCCATCCTGAGAAATTTTGAAGTGTTTCGCCAGAAACTCCGCGTTTACCTTGGAACGCAAGTCGTACACCTTAGTGATGACAGCCTCTTTGTCCTTAGGGATTTTTCGCCTGGTGGTAGAACTCAACCACCAGGTTTAGATGGAACCTCTTTGGAACTGCGGAAATGAACCCAAGAATGCCAAATTTCTTCAGATCAACCTCTAGCTTTTCAACTGGCCAAAGGTAGTCTTTAAACTGTTTCTTCAACAATGCTAGTCTTTTCTCGGAGTCTTCTAGTTGTCGGGAGTTTTTCTTTGCGATGGTCACTAGGTTTGAAAGTGGTTTGGCGACTGGTACTCTTTCTCCGACAAAATTATCACTCGATGATGATGCCATTGGGTAAGATTTTTGAGAGAAAAGGTTTTGGAAATTTTGGTAGGGTTAGCAAGATTTTCTAGGAAGGCAAATGATCGTGAAAGACGATCATACATGGCTATATGCCTTAAATACCTAAGTCAACATCCTCGACCATTGGGATTCATTCTAGATATTTGAATCCGATGTTGAGATTGATCAGCTGATGTCATGCGAGAAGGCTGTTGCATGACACGTCCAATCATGTCTTCTACAGTGGTATTTCATACTACATTTATTACATTCAAATTTTGAATTTATTTCCCTAAGAGTGGGAGAAATAAATGTTGAAAGACAAACATTCTTTCATTTAGTAAATCCCCCCCTGAATTAGTCAACACCTTCGACTGAGAGCTTGAACTCAGTCCACATACCTCAATTGTAGCTAAGAACTTTGGACTCAGCTACCACCAGGCTAAGCAACTGACTACTAATTAGTTAATAGACATCCCACTCAGAGTAACAAATCCATCAACTAATAGTATCCTCGGTCAGTTCCTAGTCCATCAGTTGAGAATTGGGACTCGGCTGACTGACTCCACTATAATAATATATCATAACCGAGAGCTGGGACTCAGCTATTCCTCTACTTAGACATATTTGCTCATCTAAGAGGATTTTGACTCAGTTGAGAGTTGGGACTCAGTCGACTTCATACTTAGCCAAAATTTTTCTTTTATACCTTAAGACACAGCTGAGAGCTTGGACTCAGTTGGTTTTTTCCTTAGAGATAGATTTAGATAACTGAGAGCTGGGACTCAGTCTCTTCCATACTTAGCCTTTTAATTCTCTTCAGCTACTACTCCAATAGATCAAGCTGGGTACATAGATCCTTAAATCTTCTTTCTTGAAGAGGCTTTGTGAAGCGGTCAGCCAACTGATCTTCTATCTTCAATCTTCACAAAGGCTATTGACACATCTTTTTTTTCTCGACATGGTCTCTGATGAAGTGATGTCGGATGTCGATGTGCTTGGTCCTTGAATGGTGAAGTGAATTTTGTATGATAGCAATGACGCTATTGTTATACAAAAGATGGGCACGGCTTCAGTTACACTTTGTAGTCCTTCAACTGCTGCTTGATTCATAGCATTTGAGCATAGCAGCTTCCAGCAGCTACATACTTCACTTCAGCTGTTGAAGTGACAACCGAGTGTTGCTTTTTGCTGAACCATGAAATAGGCTTGTGACCAAGGAACTGGCAGATTCCACTGGTGCTCTTTCTGTTTATTCTGCAACCTCCAAAGTCTGAATCTGAGTATCTTTGGAGACCCAAATTATCATCCCTGGGATACCAAATTCCAAGGGTCTCAGTACCCTTCAAATATCTGACTATCGTCACAGCTGCATCCATGTGCTACTTCTTCAGATTAGCTCGAAACTCGCACATACTCCGACTGCATAGCAGATGTCTAGTCGGCTGGCAATTATGTATGACAGAGATCCTATGATTTCTTTGTAAGCTGTAGGATTCACTGGTTCACCTTCTTCATCGAGTGTCAGCTGGGCACTCGTGCTCATTGGGATCCTTAATGTCTTTGTCTTCCCATGGTAGAACTTCTTGATCAGCTCTCGGGTTTAATTCTGTTGATTAATGAAAATACCCTCGGGCATTTGCTTCACTTAAAGTCCTAGAAAGTAGGACATCTTCCCCATCATGCTCATTTGAAAGTTGTCTTGCATCAGCTGGCAAACATCTAGCACAAAGCTGGATTCTTGGAACCGAAAATGATGTCATCTACATTTATCTCCACTAGAATCATGTTGCCATTATCTTCAATTAGGAAGAGAGTCCTATCGATTTTTTCTTTCTGGAATCCATTCTTCAACATGAACTGAAACAAAGTCTCATTCTTCAATCCATAGAAGGCTTTCCTTAGCCTGTATACTTTGTCTCCTTGCTCGAAGCCTGGTGGCTGCTCAACATATACCTCTTCAGTCAACTCTCCATTCGGGAACACACTCTTGATGTCCATCTGATAGACGATAAAATTGTGGTGAGCTGCAAAGGCTAAAAACAACCTAATAACTTCAATCCTTGTGACTGGTGCGAAGTTCTCCTCGAAATCAATTCCTTCACATTGAGCATAGCCTTTGGTGACAAGTCTGGCTTTGTTTCTAGTGACATTTCCATTCTTGTCCCTCTTATTTTTGAACATCCATTTGGTATCGATCACCAGCTGATTAATTGGGCGATCAACTAGGTACCGAACGTTGTTGCGGATGAACTCCGCTAGTTCTTCTTGCATGGCTGTGATCCAGTCAGGCGAGGAAAGAGCTTCCTCCAGCTTAGAAGGCTCAATCTGAGATAGAAAGCAGGTGAAGAAAGCCTCCCATGATCTGGTGTGAACTGGATCAGCTGGATCATCGAGAACGTCTTTAGCTAGATGATTCCTTAGCCATAGAGATGGCTTGATCACTTCCACTAAGATTTGCAGATCAACTTCTAAGTTTGCTGGGCCAGCTGCTACTGGAATATTGACAAGATTATCGAGCTGGATCTCCTCAGTCACCATTCTTTCTTTAAGAATTGAGGTTCCAGGGGTTACCTCCATCTAAGCTCTCTCGTCTAGAGCTGGGGTTCCAGTGTCTGTCTCCATCTTAGTTCTTCCTCGAAGAACTGGGGTTCCAGTGGTTGTCTCTGTCTCAGTTCTTTCTTGAAGAAGTGGGGTTCCAGTGGCTGGATCCTTCTCAGCTGATGTTTTAGCTACATCATCAGCTGCAATTTTTCTTGTAAGATTTTCTTCATTCGAGTCATTTTCTTCAAGCTGGGTTCCATCAGCTGCTCCGTCAACTGAGCATGAAGCGATTGATGTGTTTTGTAAGGTCTCAACTAGAACCCTTGCATCACAGACCTTCTCAGCTGATGCACTCCGACTGAGTCAGCTGAAATTTGAACTGTGGCTCCAAATTTATGCATGGCTGGTTCAGCTTGTTGCATACCACGGGTGTTGCATACCTGAACTTCAACTTTATCGGTCTCTGGACAATTCCAATTCAGCTCAGCAGTATTTCTGCACACTAGGGTAGACTCATCAAAAATAACATTGAATGTTATTTCCACAAGAAAGGAATACACCCTCATCGGCTTTAGGTGAGAAAGTATCTAGTTCTCACTTAGATTTCCCATTATTGTGAATATAACACGGGCAACCAAAAGCACGTAGATGAGTTAGAGAAGGCTTACGACCTTTATACACCTTATATGGTGTTTAGTTGAGTCGTAGGTTGATGGAGCTGCGATTCTGAGTGTAGCAAGTTGTGCTAATTGCCTCAGCCCAAAAGCTTTGTCCAATCTTTGCCTCAGAAAACATAGATCTGGCAGCTTTCTTCAATGTTCTATTCCTTCTTTCTACAAGCTCATTCTACTACGGCGTCCTTGGAGTTGAATGCTCGTGGTTGATGTCGTTCTCCGTTCCGTTATCTGATCTGATTCTGACTACTTCGCAATTCTTCTTGTTCTGGACCCTAAGAATCAGCTCCGGAAGAGCCAATTTCACTTCAGCTTGGCTCCGTAGAAACTCCACCCAAGTATATCTGGAAAAGTCGTCGATCACCACCATGGTGAAGCTTTCCCTCCAACTGACTGGAGAGTAACTAATCCAAAGAGATCCATGTGAAAAAGCTCCAAAACTCTTGAAGTGCTTGTCTCGACAGCTCTTCTTTTGGATGAAGTCTTTGTCTGCTTTCCAAGCTTACAAGCTCCACACACTCCTTCTTTCCTCATAACTTCAGCTGACAGTCCTTCTACTAGATCATGCTTGACTAAGTAGTTGATGGTCTTGATATTGAGATGATTCAATCTCTTGTGTCATAATCAGCTGGTCTCTAATGAGCTCTTTTACATCAGGCATGAGCTAGAATTTCCACTATTCTAGCCCACGATGTATAGACCTCATTTTCTGATTTCTCGGATGCCTACTTCTTTGGAGATGCGGTCTTTGATGAGGCACTCACTTTTGGCAAACACCATCTTGTATCCATTTTCTCCAAGCTGACTGATGCTCACAAGGTTGTGCTTTAGGTTTTCAACGAGCGAGACACCATTTAGGGTTACTCCGTTGAATCTGCACTTTGCCCACAGCTACGATCTTTCCCTTGGAGTTATCTCTGAATATGACTAAAGAACCGTTGAATGGCTTGATCCCTGATATAATTTCTTTGATCCCAGTCATATGTCCTAAGCAACCACTGTCAGGGATCCACAGTTGATACGATCCTTGCCACAGATGGAAGTTTGGATCGTTACCCAAGACTGACGTAGAAGCTTAACAACAAAAAGAAAGGTGGAAACGCAAATATGAAAACGGATGGGGTGGATATCAAAGACGGCACAAACAAAGGTGGAAGTTCATTTGATAAGTCGAGTTGAACTCCTTGATGCGATCAAAGAAAATTTGATAGATACTCGGTAGAGAGAAAATAACTCACGATTTTATTGATTGAAAACTGAATATAAACGTTTACAATGAAGCCTTCATATAGGCGTGGGAAACCTATCTCTCAAAGGAAAAAGATAAATCTAAATCTAAGAGGATAACAAATCTAAACTAACAAAAGATATCTAATCTCTTAATGAGATAACGATGAAAATCGTCCCAATATAATCATAATAAAAACACATGCACCAAGAAAACATGTCGGAAAATGTGACCCAAGTATTCTCCATGGATCAGCCCATTTGCCCTTAATCAAATTCACCATGCGTGGCGCAAGCCCAACTTCTTCTCCAATGGGCCTCTTGCTTAATTCTTCAGCCCACACATTTTGAATCAGCACATTAAGCCTATTATTGAATTTCTTCGCTCTCGCACGGTCACTGGCCCAACAGGAACTTCAACTGGATCACGCACCATCGAATCTCAGACTCCATTTTTCCTCTCCTCTTGAAGAGGATTTTTTCTCAAATCCAAGTTATCACCTACATCAAAAGGACTCAAATCAGTAACGTTGAATGTAGTACTCACACTATACTCACTCGGTAAGTCCAATTTGTAGGCATTGTCATTGACATGCTCCAACACTTGATATGGACCATCTCCATGTGGTGAAAACTTTGACCGGTGCTGCAATAGAAATCTGTCCTTACGCATATGCAGCCACACCCACTCTCCAGGCTTAAAGACCACCTTCCGACGCCCCTTGTTAGCTTGTTTGGCATACTATGCAGTCCTTCGGTCGATGTTCTGCCTTGCCTTCTTGTGAATCTGCCTAACAAAATCAACCATTTTCTTGCCATCAAGGTTAGTATGCTCATGATCAGGTAAAGAACTCAAATCCAATTGTGTCAATGGATTAATCCTATATACAATCTAGAAAGGTAAAAATTTAGTAGCTAAGTGAATAGACCGATTATAAGCAAACTCAACATGTAACTCCACCCAAGACTTAATGTTTTTCTTGATGATAGCTCGAAGCAAAGTAGACAAAGTCCTATTTACTACCTCAGTTAGTCCATCAGTTTGTTGATGACAAGTAGTAGAAAATAATAGTTTAGTTTTTAATTTACACCACAAAGTCTTCCAAAAGTAGCTCAAAAACTTAGAATATCTATCAGAAACAATAGTCATAGACATGCCATGCAATCTAACGACCTCTCTAATGAATAAATCAGCAACATGTGATGCATCATCAGATTTATGACATGGAATAAAATGCGCCATCTTAGAGAATCTATCAACAACCACAAACACAGAATCATGACCACGCTTACTTCTAGGAAATCCTAACACAAAATCCATAGAAATATCAATCCAATGTGCAGTAGGAATAGGCAATAAAGTGTACAAACCATGGGCACTAGATCTAGACTTAGCTTGTTTATATGTAATGCATCCACCACAAATACGTTCCACATCACGCTTCATGCGAGGCCAAAAAAAATGCTCATGCAAAACAACCAAAGTCTTAGCAACACCAAAATGACCTATCAAACCTCCACAGGGAGACTCAAGCAACAACCATTCACGCAAAGAGCATTTAGGAACACACAATTTATTCCTTCTAAACAAGTATTCATTATGCAGAAAATACTCTCCACTAGCAAATTTTTCACATGCTTGATATATCTCACCAAAATCATCATCATTCATATATAAACTCTTAATGCACTCAAAACTAAGCAACTTAGCATTTAAAGTAGAGATCAAGGCATACCTTCGAGATAGTGCATTGGCCACCACATTCTCCTTACCTTGCTTGTATTTGATGACATAGGGAAACATCTCAATGACCTTCATCACCGTGCATGCCTCTTGTTCAATTCGTGCTGCCCTTTTAAGTGCTTCAACGACTCATGATCCATGTGAATGATTAACTCCTTAGCCCACAGATAATGTAGCCATGTTTGTAGTGCTCGACCAATGCATACAACTCCTTATCGTACGTGGGATAGCTCAAAGTAGAACCGTTGAGTTTCTCGCTGAAATACGCCACCGGCCAACCCTCTTGAATCAAAACTGCACCAATTCTAACACCAGAAGCATCATATTCAATCTCAAAGGATTTAGAAAAGTTAAGAAGAGATAATACCGGGGCGTGAGTCAACTTGTGCTTCAAAACTTCAAACGCTTTTTCTTGTGTTGCCTCCCAACGAAACTCTATGTTCTTCTTTATGACCTCCGTCAATGTGGTAGCAATAGTGCTAAAATGAGGCGCAAACCTCCTATAGAAACTTGTAAGCCCATGGAAACTCCGAACATCTTCAATGCTCTTTGGACGTGGCCACTCTTGGATAGCTCGTATTTTCTCCTCATTAACCTGCACTCCATGTGCACTAACAACAAAAGCAAGAAACACAAGCTTATCCATGCAAAATATGCACTTCGTAAGGTTAGCAAAATAACTGTTCCTTTCGAAGCACATCCTAAACAGATCTCAAATGCTCAACATGTTCATCATGATTCTTGCTATAGATTAAGATATCATCGAAATAGACAACTACAAATCTGCTAATGAAAGCACACAAAACATGATTCATAAGTCGCATAAACGTACTAGGAGCATTAGTCAATCCAAAAGACATAACTAACCACTCATACAAACCAAGTTTTGTTTTAAAAGCAGTTTTCTCCTCATCTCCTTGTTTGATCCTAATCTGATGATATCTACTCCTAAGATCAAGTTTAGAAAATACACAAGACCCATGCAACTCATCAAGCATATCATCTAAGCGAGGGATAGAATGGTGATACTTTATTGTGATGTTAGTAATAGCTCGACAATCGCAACACATCCTCATGGTTGAGTCTTTCTTTGGCACGAGTAGAACAGGAACTGCACATGGACTCAAGCTCTCCCTCACGTGCCATTTCGCCAATAGCTCTCCAATCCGCCTCCCTAATTCCTTCGTCTGCTTTGGACTGGTTCGATATGCCGGTCAATTTGGAAATATTGCGCCTGGCCAAAATTAATCTGATGCTCTATCCCTCGAATTGGTGGTAATGCGGACGGCACATCCTTGGGAAAGACATCCTCAAAATCCTGCAAAAGAGAGGAAATAGAAGGGGGTAGAGAATCGACATCATTAGTCAAAATGAAGTTCTCCTTGTACCACATCACCACCAATGGCTGCCCCTCATCCACCACACCCTTCAAATCAGTAGCCCTCGCAAGGAAAGACTTCTGAACCACGTCCTTCGCCTTACCATCATTTTTGGATGCCACTAACTCTTTATTTGCCACTTCCAACTCCTTTTGCAACTGCACTTGATCCTCAAAAACTTGTTCAAGAGTTTAGGGAATAAGTGACACCTTTTTCTGGTTGTACTCAAAAGAGTACTTGTTGGTGAAGTCGTCTTGTTTCACTCATCTATCAAATTGCCACGGTCGTCCCAAAAAAGATGAGTTGCTTGCATCGGAATGACATCACATACTACCTCATCCTTATATTTTCGAATAGTAAATGCACCCTCACTTACTGCACCACCTTGATGGGACCGCTATCATTCAACCACTGCAATCGGTAGAGTTTATGATGCTTTATCAGTGGTAGCCCTAACTTCTGAACCATGGATTGACTAGCCGCGTTGGTGCAGCTCCCTCCATCTATGGTCATGTTTTACACCTTATCTTTAACGTGACACCTCGTATGGAAAATATTTTCTCGCTGCTCGGTATCATCCATTTGGTTCTGCACGTCGAGGGCTCTCCTAGTAACAAGATTAATTGCAGCTGGTGTCTCCATCTCCTCTTCTTCCCCCATCAATCTCCAAAGTTGACATCTCAGGATCAACAGTCTCATCGTCAGTCACTATTTCCCATCATGAATGAACATCACCCTCTTATTCGGACAGTCACTTGCAATATGTCCGAATCCCTGATACTTAAAACATTTTCAATCACAATTTCCAGGTTCTGCGTTATTGGATTTACCCTGGGTAGCGGAGCTTGAAGGGTTTGATTTGGATGCCACGAATGATTTTATCACCTTCGACTGTTCCTCCTTCCTCCATTGGTTTCCCTTTGTTATGATGCCACCAACGGACTGCGGTGGTCTACCAGAAATCTGATTTGATCTATTGTTGCTACCCCTCCTCTTGTGTTGATTCTCTATCTAATCGCCATGTGAACCATGTCCTCCAACTCCACGTAGTTCTGCAACTCCACCTTATTATGTATCTCCCAATTCAATCATGCGAGGAATCTGGCCATCATTGCCTCTTGATCCTCCTCGATGTTGGCTCGAATCATGGTTACTCCATCTCCTTAAAGTAATCGTCTACGCTCCGGGTGCCTTGCCTCAGATTCTGTAATTTGTTGTAGAGTTCTTGATAGCAGTGTGGCGATATGAATCGCTTCCTCATGACAGCTTTAATTTTGCCTCATGTTCGTATTGGTTGCTCTCCATTCCTCCTGAGCCCTGCAACCAGCTGGTCCCACAACACAAGAGCATAGTCTGTGAATTCCATCGCGACCAGCTTCACCTTTTTCACCTTGAAATAGTTATGGCATTCATAGATCAGCTCCACCTTTTTCCCAATCCAGGTACAACTATGGATCTTCTTGCTGTTGAGGAACCCCGGCCACAAAGCCAATCAATTCGAGCCTACAGTTGTCTCAACTTAATGAACCTCTCGTTTTCTTCTTTCTTTTTCTTGGTTGGCAGGGTCAAGGCCTTTCTCACTGGGCAAACACATCGAATTGAGATTACTAATGACGGATGGAGGTTGAGGATAGACTGATCTACTCCCACTCTTCACCTCTTGGCTCACCTAGGATACGTACACCCTCTTCCCTTAGAATGAAGGAATGTCATTTTGATGTTGCCCAAGTTGTTATCCTCGTATCCTTGTCTCCTTGGCCTCCTCTCTTCAACTTCAGAAAATCCATCATCTTCATATTCGCCAACATCATTATCGTCCTCGTGATGTAGTGGATATCATCTGACATTTGAAAACCGTCTGATGCCCATGTCTCATCTTCATCCTCTCCTCCTATTTCGTCTATCTCGTCCATCAATGCCATCACGACTTTCCCTTTGCGAGTTCTCCAGGTTGTCCATGCGTCGTTGCATGTTCTCAAATTCTGTTCTCTTCATTCTGGTCAACTTGCTGCTTAACGCCTCCATCATGAACTTTGGATCCATAGGGTTAAGATTTGTAGAACCATCTACCTCCGTTTTGGACATTGCTACAAAACATATGTTAGAGAAAAAAAAAATAATAATAAATGAATCTCACCACCTCACAAACGCTCGTGTGTCACTCAAAGATGAATCACTCAGCACTCATGTATATCACTCAATTAAATGGCCTTTTTAGTCCCTCTAATGATCTCACACACTCTTGCCTTTTACCACTCAATCTCTCTACCAAAATTTTCAAATTCCTCAATTCACTAATTTATTCAAACCAACAAATCAAAAGATATAAGATGACACAAAAGAAGGTACGACTTTAGACAATAACTGAAATTTTTGTTTTTTTAAACGACGCTACACGAAAATTATAGGGAAAGACTCAGAATGACTAGGAACACAAATCACTGAATAAAAATCAATTTTTGGACGAAAATTTGGTGCCAAAATCACGAAATTTATTTTGACTTCGGCGGAGCCGCTCGGGAGACCTCAAGGAACACAGAAAACAAAACAAAAAGTAGTAAAATTGCAAAAAATTTCCCGCCAAAATTTGAATTTGGTGATTCCTCAAAATTTATACAGCGGTGCCTCAGTTATCACAAGAGGAACTTTGAATTCGTGATTCCTCAAAATTTGAAATTAATTAGCCACTGAAATCAAACATATAGTCGGATATGATAAGATATGGTAAGATATCAAAATAGATTTTGAAACCTTCCCACGACAAGATTGGACTCGATGTATGAAACAATAAGATTGACACAAAAAGAGTAGACAATGGATGTAAGAAAACTCATCTAACGCGAATAGATACAACACATGGACAACAACTAATTTTCAAACAAAAAATAAAGACTCAAATAGATATGAACGAAATATTACGAAACCCGAACCTGGCTCTGGTGCCAACTGCTATGATCCTCGCCCACTGAGGAAGTTTGGATCGTTGCTCAAGACCGACGCTGAAGCTTAACAACAAAAAAAAAGGGCGGAAATGCAAATGTGAACATGGATGGGGTGGATATCGAAGACACCACAAACGAAGGTGGAAGCTCGTTTGATAAGTCGCGTTGAACTCCTTGATGCGATCAAAGGATATTCGATAAACTCTCGGTAAAGAGAAAATAACTCACAAGTTTTATTGATTGAAATCTGAATATAAACGTTTATAATGAAGCCTTTATATAGGCGTAGGAAACCTATCTCTCAAAGGAAAAAGATAAATCTAAATCTAAGAAGATAACAAATCTAAACTAAAAAAAGATATCCAATCTCCTGTGAGATAATGATGAAAATCATCACAATCTAATCATAATAAAAAAATGTGCACCAAGAAAATATGTAGAAAACGTGACCCAAGTATTCTCCATGAATTAACCCAATTTGCCCTTGATCAAATTCACCATGCGTGGCCCAAGCCCAACTTCTTCTCCAATGGGCTTCTTGCTTAATTCTTCAGCCCACACCTTTTGAATCAGTACATTAAGCCCATCCTTGAATTTCTTCGCTCTTGTACGGGTCACTGGTCCAACAGGAACTTCGACTGGATCACGTACCATCGAATCTCGGGCTCCATCAAGTTTAGCTTCTTTTCTCGCGATTGGCAGCTTTCTTCTATGACCTTAATCTTAGCTGAGTAAAAGCCGTTTCAGCTTCTTTTTGGATGTTAGCCATGAATGCGACAAGGTGCTCCCATCGTCTTCTGAGCTGCTAGCTGAATCCGTCTCTACGACTTCATCGTCGTAGCTTAAGTCTGGCATGTTCGTTCTGGTAAGCATGGCTTCAGTGTAAGCCTTGGACACCCTTTTCTGGAAGCTCTTCTTCAGTTTTACTCATTCCTCCTCACTAACCTACGGATAATCAAATTTTAAATAGTTAAGAGAGTTACATTGGAAACAAGTTCTTTGTTGCCCCCTTGAGAACTGAGGCTTATTCTCTTCGACGACTTGAGCCTTGAGCTTGGCTTTCTCGAGCTTTTTCGTCAGTATCCACATCTATTCCTTCAGCTCTTGCACAGTGTTGGTTGGGTTCTTATCACTTGAAGTTGAAGGCTTCTCGACAATTACAGCTACAGGAGCTGTGAACTAGGGTTTCTGCTGCTTCCTCGGTGAGAACTTCTTCTTGATGAAGAGGGCAACATCCTCCAGCTTTGACGGCTGCTGAGTAGCCTTTCTTGCCTCATGCTAATTCATTCGAGCAATATTAAATTCATGTGCTCACAAAAAAGCAAACACATCCTTGATGGGAAGCTTTGACAGGTCTCGCTCCTTCAAAGTTGTCACCTTAATGAATCAGCCATCCCTTGACATGCGAGCCAAGATCTTCACATTCATCTCAGAAACTGGGTAGGTTCTCCCCAAGGCTGAGAGCTCACTGACAATGGAGTTGAATCTGGCCTCCATCTGCACAATAGATTCACCATTCAACATAACAAATGATTCGTACTTTTCTATGCAAACTTGGATTTTGTTGTGTGTTATCTGCTCTGACTCCTTGCAGAGATCCTCAAGGAAATCCAAGATTTTTTTGGCCGATTCACACTTCTCCACGTTCTTCATGTGATCCTCTTCAAGCGTGGCGAACTTAATATCTTGGGCAAGATATTCTAGTTGATGGCGTCTTTTGTCATCGAAAGTCCACTCTGCATGGGCTTCTCGATGTCCTCAGCTGAAAGCTTTGGACCACTGGAGTGATGTCTCAAGTTTAGAAGTTGGAGTTAGCTTGAGAGAGTTTGAATGCTTGAGGTTTGTAGAGCAAATGGGCAGAATTCATAACTTCTATATATAACATCTCCTCCATGGTTGTTCTACTCTATTTATAGATGAGGGATTTGAATTCTAGCCGTTGTCTCACAACGGACAAATCTTTCAAAATCTGATCTGCAAAAGGTAGTCGTTGGTGTACTTGCAGTCAGCTTTGTCAACCCTTTATCCGCTAGTTCTTCGGTTAAGGTCCGGATAATAATCAGTTGACTGACTTTCTTTTCGGGGTAGGTCAACTCTGACTACCTGTCTTATCACTTCAGACATTCCCTTTAATATTCAGTCGTTACATGAGACTTCTATTCTCTTTGCTCACCCAGCTGACCAGTCCGTAGCTGGACTGTTCGCTCAGCTGTGTTCCTCACAGTTGGGAACCTCCCTCAGCTGTGTCTTCTTCAGCTTTCAGCTGATTGCTAACATCTGCTTCGCTTCACAGTTGTGTTCCTCACATCTGTGGTCTTCAGCTCTTCAGGATCTAAACTATTATAAAGATAAACCTATACA
>AYJT01067654.1:0-21302 GCA_001278415.1 Ocimum tenuiflorum
GACTGGTCCACTATACTCGAGAGGAAAAAGTATCTAGGATAAGTGTTAGAAAAAAGATATGTATTAATTCCGTAGCTTGTTGCTGAACACAAATATATAATTACAAGCTCCACCTATTAAGTGTGTGGGTAGCCTTGTTGAGATTTCCTGATATATAATAGTGTTATACATTGTATTATACTATTTGATTGATTGATATGCGTACTCATTATTAATGGAGACAGTACACATGTCAATCATTCGAACAGTTTAACATAATATCTAACATTATTGTATAATAGAGATTTCGAGTGTGGATGGAGCAAATTATTATATCCCGAACAACATAGTGGGATCTGCCTCCATGCTTCATGCATTTACTATGATATATTTTTAGCTGCTGAAAAAAAAATTAAAGAACGCGATTGTCATAAAAGTACACGAGCATTTAAATCATACAACTAATACCAAAAATAATAAAGCGCATTAATTTAGGAATACTAAACACAAGCTACAATACAATTTATGAAATAAAAATGCAAATCCAATAATTAAAACCTAATTTGTAAAGTGAAAAAGGTTTATCTACAGTTGTCAAGTGAACCGGCCAGCCCGGCCTCGGGTAGGCCCACCATGAATGAGGCCTGGTACGGCCCGGGACCACTAGCGAGGTGGGCCGGGCCATTTTCAAAAATTTGGGCTCGGAATGGCCCAGGATCATTGACAAGGTGGACCTATACTGGGCCTGGGCCGAGCCTAAATCGCACCCCGGTCGGTCTTAAAATGAGTTCAAGACTATGTTTATCAGCAACCACTCCAATCATCCAACCATTTCAATATTTAATTAATTTTTCTATCTTCACATCATCAATAATCATCTCAACCCAACCACCGTCGTTTTGTATGTTTTATCCGTGATTACACAACCATCCAACCACAATAATATTTTGTTTTATTTTTAAGATTAAAAATAAAACTTGTATTTAAAGTAATAAAAATATCTAATTATACCATAAAACAATTGGAATGCTAATTAAGTCTTAATCAATGAAATACACAAATTTATTTGTAACATAATTCAGGCGTATATATGTCAATTTATAAAAAAAAAATATTGATATTTATTCCTAGAGAATTAAAAAAATTATGAATTTTGCTATTTTATTTATATTATATTATATAAAAAATATACCAATTTTGTTATTATATCTATAAAAAATTGATCGGCCAATAAAATAGTAACAAGTGTCTCTAATTCAATTAGTTAAAAATTAAAAAAAAAGACAAAAAGTTGTGGGGACTGCTTGATTGGAATTGAATTTATACCTAACCGTGGTTTGGTCTCCTTAGCTCCATTTTACAATTTTTTAAATCTAAAAATGCCTATGTGGCAGGAGACCAGACGACCAATAGTCGCTACTAAATGTGGTCTAAGGTGGATCTGAGATGAGCCTCAAAATATTTTTTCACATAATTTTTGAAAGGATGCGTTCAAATTTTTCGAACCATTTGTCTTAAAATATGTATAATTTAATTTTTACACTTCAATTCAATATTTTATGTTGTTAAATTAGTAAAAAGAAGTTTAATATTAGTAAAAAAATTTAAGAAAAGTAATTAAAATGTGATATTAATCTAAGGTGGGTCGAACATGAGCCTGGTCCTGAGTTTGAAATAAGTCCAATTCGAGCCCGTTTAACATAGGTAAGCCCGACTCATCAAACCTATCTTCTACGTGTGTCGGGCCTGGGCCGCGCTGGATTAGGTTGGCCCGACCCGTTTTACATCTTTAGATCTAACACCCCCACTTTTATCGGTTTGAATTCTCTCATGTCAAAATATTTTTCATCTCATTGATCTCCATCAACAAATTGTTGCCATTTGCACAATATATATCTAATTACTAGGCTTGTCTTTCTTTTTCATATGGAAATTATTACACGTGATTTTTAGTCATATGGTATCTTTTTATTTAAGGAAACTTTTAAACATTTAAAATTAATAATTCAGATGACCTCAAGGTTTTTTAGTTATTATTAATCATCAACAAGTGTTAATTGATTTATTTTAGAATTATATCAAAAAAATATTATTCAACCTGATTTTGACATAATAACTTATATTAATGGTTGTAGCACTAAATTAAGACATAAAAATTTAATATTAAAATAATTATTAAATAAAAAATAGAACACTTCAATATGTAAAACGGCGCATAACTCAGAAGTGTAATCTGAATCGATGGATTTGAGCAATTACTTATGACGTGTGTTGCCATTTATGATCCACATCAGCAGACCTATTATCGTAGCTGTAACTGTAAGTCTAGCTAGGCATCGTCGTTAGTCAAGCCCCTCCAGTTAGACGCCGTTAACTTCCCCTCCCAAAAATCCCTGCTACTTTTCCCAATTCTCATCCCAAATTTTCTTACTGAGCTTCTCCTGCAATTTGATGAAATCGAGTCGTTAGCTCTCTCCATCGTTAGCAATGGCGGATCGCTCTACGAAATGGACCATGAAAGAGTTCAAAACATACGCCTACATTCTCCTCTACATCGCCCTCTCCAGCGGCCAGATATTCTTCAACAAGGTCCCCAGATTACTACAGCTGATTTCTCTCATAAGTGCGTTCTCTTGCGTTAGTGGCTTTTAGTTTACCGCCACGATTTTTCACTCTAGCATTTACCCCAGTGGAGTTCTTATATATTCGTAGCAATTTTTATCAGTCAAAACACTCCGTTATCCAAAATTTTCTGTTAAGATAATATTATAGTTTAGTATTTTGTATGCTTACGAGTGCATGCATAAGGATGCCACTGCCGAAGTTCCTATTATACAGACATCTCCAGTCCTTGCCCTTTTTGGTGATGAATGTTGTGCTAGCTATGCAGCTTCTACAAGGCTCTTTTTATAGTTTGTGTGATTTGTGTATTTTGCACTGATAAGGAAAAAATAATTTTTTATGCTAAGTAGGTTTTTTGCTCAATATATTTGGTATGTGAAGTATGTGTAATCTAGCTGATCAAACTTTTCCTGAGTGCAGTGGATTTTATCATCAAAGGACATAAACTTCCCGTATCCTCTTGGATTAACACTGCTTCACATGTTATTCTCCTCTGTTTTATGTTTTGTGCTTACCAGAGTTCTCAAGGTAATTATTAAAACTGCAGCTCCTCAATGTGGATAATTCACACTATATTCTTTTAATATTCTGTATTTGGTTCCTTTTACAGATCATGAAAGTTGAGGAAGGAATGACTTTGGATATGTGAGTGCTCTTATTTAGATGCATTAGTTTATGTTGATGCTGTAAAATTTCTTCTGTACTTTTGTGTGTTTTCTTAAAGAACATATTGATATTCCAATACATAAAAGAAATTTATGACGGGTAATAGAAAACGAACTGGTATAATACAATGAACCATCTCTTAGAACTGGATTTATTTGAATCTTCTTCAATTCCTGATGTATGAGATTATTTGAGTATTCATTTAAGATAACTGAATCCAGCAATAAATCAGATGACATACGAGTCAACTTACTCATTGCAAGTGTAAAAAAATACAAATATTTGAATTCTTAAAATATAGTTATATTTTAAGTAATTAAAATTAAATAGTAGCATAGATGATGTGATTACGTCCAGAGATTTTATTCAGGGTGTCCATTTGTTGAAGCTTGATAATTCAAGCTATTCTATCATATATCAACCACTATATCTTTTTCCATATCTTTATTTTTTAACTTATAGCTATGTGTTCGCCTCCATAGGAATTAACCAATTCCTCGTATATGAATACATAATTAAGCAAATCTCAGATGATTAGTATTTCTGTGAGATTGTTTTGTCTGGTAAAATATCAAGAAACCTCTCATACTCTTACGTTTTGATAATATAAAATATACGTGTAAATTGCTGTAAAATTGTGTTTATACCTTTCCACGTAGATTCTTCCAGCATTAGTATATACCAACTCCTATGAAAGTAATTTCCTCTAATATTTATGAACATACCTATAATTTTGCATGAATTTGAAGCCCCGTGTTTTACTATAATATATATTTCAATTTATTTATTGAAAAATGATCCAAGTGCATAGATACATATGGTCCGTTGTCCCAATTGGTGCGATGTTTGCTATGACACTTTGGCTTGGGAACACTGCTTACCTCTACATATCTGTTGCATTTGCTCAAATGTTAAAAGCAATCAGTAAGTAAGAATGTTAATTTCAATGGTGCAATAGTTGTTATTGTCAATGTTACTCTTTAGCAAGCAAATTATATTCCGATGTAGTACTAGCTTTAATGACATCATCTCTTGGTTACATCTACAGTGCCAGTTGCTGTTTTCATTCTTGGGGTATTAGCGGGACTTGAAGTGATGAGTTGCAGTATGCTTCTAATAATGTTAGTTATCAGTTTTGGGGTACTTGTAGCGTCTTATGGAGAAATGAGCATCAGTTGGATTGGTGTTATTTACCAAATGGGAGGAGTGGTTGGTGAAGCCCTCAGGCTGATATTCATGGAGATTTTTGTGAAACGAAAAGGATTAAAACTAAATCCTATTTCCATGATGTACTATGTTAGCCCCTGCAGGCAAGCATCCTGTTTCTAGTTAATATCAAGTTTTTTTCCCAAGGAAATTTTTATTAATTTGTTTTGTTATGCAGTGCTGTTTGCCTATTAATCCCATGGATCTTCCTCGAGCTGCCTAAGATGGACGCACTGGGGACATGGAGCTTCAAACAACCCTTTATTCTCACACTGAATTCTCTGTGTACTTTCGCCCTCAATATTTCAGTTTTCCTCGTCATTTCACATACAAGTGCTTTGACCATCCGTGTGGCTGGTGTAGTCAAGGACTGGGTTGTAGTTCTACTATCAGCACTCATTTTTGCAGATACAACCCTGACACCTATCAATCTTTTCGGTTATGCTGTTGGTAAGTATGCTATTTTCCAGCAAGCTTAATTTGTTGGTGCAAAACATCATTGTGGTTGTCTTATTACTAATGAGATTCACAAATAAGTTAATTTTTTTATCTGATCTCAATTCAGAGTAGTGCTTAGTATTTAATGACTACTCTGTGTTACTGCAGCCATTGCTGGGGTAGCAGCATACAATAACCATAAGCTGAAAAAGGAAGCTTCTCAGAGTTAGCTCGGTGGAGCCTGCCGAATCTGTTCCACTAGTTTCAACATCGGCGGCAAATAGATGAAACAAGAAAGCATACCGTCTTAAAACAACTCAGGTTTTAGGGCACGTGTATGTCCTTCAACTTTATTGGGGATAATGTGCCTTGTTTGGGCACATTTACATGTAACACAGTATCTGCTACTGGATAGCAGCATCTGGGTAGTTCCGAGCTTTAATACAGTGATCATTGTATCATTTAAATATTGTTATCGTCTTATTGTTTTTCTACAGCAGATTGGAATTCCGACCAAATGTAAAGCTTTAGATCATTTCAAAAAATAAAGCTTTATTGTGCAGAAATGATAAACAGCTCTATGGAAACTGGGCCATCTCATACAATCCTTGAATTCGCAGTATATGTTGTCTTATTTATATCTTGTCTCATTCTTGGTGGTGGGATTAATTCATTAAGCGTGCGTTCACTTGGATTTGCATTATTTCTATATATTTTTAAAATGCATAATCTTATCTATCCCGCAAAAATACTTTCGCATATTTTTCCGTGTTCCTTAAATTTAATACAATCTCTTTCTCCTAATACATTAAAATTAATTTAACGTCCCACGAAACCAATGGTCTCTTGTTAAATGAGTAAATAAGGCCGGGCATAGTCGTTAAATTTGTCAGTTTCATTTTTCCAAACACACAAAAGAACAGTCGGTGTAATTTCTGATTTGAAAAGGAAAATGTATAATTTCTTTCTTGATATATGTGGAAGTTGAAAGTAGATAATACATTATGGACATGTGTTTTGTCATTGGTCGAAGAGAAAAGTGGATTACACGCAATGTTTGAATAAAATCACATGCATGAATATGCACCAGTTTTGCTTGCGCCTGTGAGCAATGGCAGGCTAACCGCCTAACAATCAGTTGCAAATTTGAGAGCTGCTGCTCCACTCCAACATGCCTGCTGCATTTTAATTTGGTGATAAGTGTTGTTGTTCACGGGTTTTACGAATTACTATTGAATACAGCACATGAAGGTTGAAATATAAGACTAAGACGATGTTTGGCTAAAATAATGACGCCCTTTGATTAAATGGCCGTACTTTGTCTGCAGATAACAGTAGACAGGGACTCCCTCCTTTTAAAACAGAAAATCACAAGATAGAGACAAAGTCGGGGATAAAGAAAAAAAGGAGATTATGACGTATTCAGAATTGCTCAACCGCGTCACTTATCAAGAAAAGAAAAATGTTCAATCACTGCTACCAGATACATGCATATCGATAAATTTGAAAAACAAATAAATGAATAATATTTCCCACAGGGGCGGATAATGAAGAAAATACTGCGAACACACAACAAGGATGTGGCAGAGAAGAGCCCATTTGCCCACTGATCGGATGTGGTTTTGAATTCTAACCTCCAAATACTCATCCTCAATTTTGTGCCACTCCTGTCATGACCACCACATCCTTGTGTCTTTTTTCTTACCCCTAAATTTCTTGTTTTTTAGCAATTATTTGTCTTGGCTCCCGGTCGTTCAACTTTATCTATTATACTAGTACTAGTAGCCCCTCCACTGCTCTTTCTTTGCATGCACTCTGCTCTTTTTCCTTGACCCTAAAGGTCTGCTTCCCTCTCTCTTCTCCTGCTTCGCTTTATGCTTAATTCAAGAAAAGAGGTTTCTTTTTGCTATAAAGCTTTGATTTTTAAAATCTAGCTATTTTAGTTGGGATATGATTGCTATTGGGATTAGTCTATATGCTGGGGTTGTTCGCATTCATCCTACTGTAACTGTAGTAGTTAATTATGAATCGGTAATACTATTATTAGGATGACAATATATAGGAAAGTCTTTTTATTTTTTGATTGTTGTTGCGAATTTGAGCCTAAGCTTTATCGGTTCCTTAAGTTGTAAGCAGGGTTCGTTTTTCATGAACTTTTTGATATATATGTACAACTCTTGCTGAAAAGAGAATGTACAAGAGAAGAATTAATGGTGTTGATCATATGCTTAGACTGAAAAGATGATCTGATATGTAATATTTTTGGTTTTCCTGTATTAATGAAGAGTATTGGAGAGGGATTGAAACATCAACTGGAGAGATGGGTGAGATAACAAATGTAATGGAGTATCAGGGCCTTGCCAAGGAGAAATTGCCGAAAATGGTGTACGACTACTATGCTTCGGGGGCAGAGGATCAATGGACTCTGGCTGAGAACAGAAATGCATTTTCCAGGATTCTGTAAGTTGCTTTTACACCAGGAATGCAAACTGCACGATCATGTGAGGGGCTATAGATCACCAAAACGAATCTTACTTCTGTAATGACATGTTGAAACGAAAAATGCAGGTTTAGGCCCCGGATTCTAATTGATGTTAGCAAGATCGACATGACCACCACTGTGTTGGGCTTCAAGATTTCTATGCCCATCATGATTGCCCCAACTGCAATGCAGAAAATGGCTCACCCTGATGGTAAACATTGCCCCATTAGAGTATCTGCACAAGTCTGCGAATAATAACAATACTAATTCTATGAATGTTCTAAAGTTATGTGATTTATTATTATACATCATGAAAGGATTGCTTCTGAGATATGTTTTGCACTAAAGATTTCCTTGTTAATCCCATTTCTACTTTTCCCTTGAATACTGATTTTATTGACTGTGCCAATAATGTAGATTTATGTCTTATGCAGGAGAGTATGCAACAGCTAGAGCTGCATCAGCAGCTGGAACTATCATGGTTTGGTTACTCTCCCTTTTGATTCTTCTCAGATTTTCCTAAAGAAGTATAATATTTGCTTTAACTATAAGCACTAAATAGTTTAGAAATTAATCTTACTCTTGAGATCCCAAATAATGTCCAATAGAGAAAAAACATAAAATGGATTGCACAGTAGTGGCGTAGAACATATAGGTTATCTTGTGGATTGCTCGATTCAAAAACAGACATAACCTTTCTAGTGGGACTAATCTTTTCCTTCTCTCTTTGGGGCGAGGAGGGACTAATCCATATGAAGACACGAAATTCGCCTCATAGTAACATCTACGACTCGTATGCTAACTGAGAGCTGATTGGAATGAGTAATCTATTATTATAGGACAGCGAAAGGATGACTGTTCCCACAGATGTTTATATAATTTTACTGAACTGTATCGTAACTAATATTGCAGCATGAAATGTATTTTATTTCAGACACTGTCATCATGGGCCACTTCTAGTGTTGAGGAAGTAGCTTCCACAGGACCTGGCATTCGATTCTTCCAGCTTTATGTGAGTGTTTAATGCGATGATATGATGAAATTAATGAGGTGAGACACTTATGAAGATGAGTTGTTCAGGTGTACAAGGACAGGAATGTTGTGGCTCAGCTGGTGAGGAGAGCTGAAAGAGCAGGTTTCAAGGCCATTGCTCTCACTGTCGATACCCCAAGATTGGGACGTCGAGAGGCTGATATCAAGAACAGGTACTTCATACATAATCATCACAGTTGTAGCCCGCCGGCCTGAACTCATATTTACTTGTCTGCTCTTCTCTAGGTTTGTTTTGCCACCAGGCCTCACCTTGAAAAATTTCGAGGGTTTGGACCTTGGGAAGATGGACAAAGTAAGTGGCATTATATATCATATTTTAATTAGTTAGTTATTCATGATCTTAATACACGCACATTCAATGGTGTAGGCAAACGACTCTGGATTGGCTTCATATGTTGCTGGCCAAATTGATCGTACGTTGAGCTGGAAGGTAACAATATTTCCTAAATCCAAAACCAGAACAAATAAACTATCAAATTCATTCAAGAAACTGAGGAGATATGTTTGATTTGAAGGATGTGAAGTGGCTCCAATCCATCACTTCAATGCCCATCCTAGTGAAGGGTGTACTCACCGCAGAGGACGGTAAGAGGCCAACCAACCCTTAATAGTTATTACATTAATTGTGCAATAGTGAATTCTCATGTGCAAATATACATACAGCAAGGATAGCTGTTCAGAATGGAGCTGCTGGAATCATAGTATCCAACCACGGTGCTCGCCAGCTCGACTACGTACCTTCCACTATCCAGGCTCTCGAGGAGGTACATATGTACAACTTAGCTTGCAAGAAATAAAAAAGCTACTTCTCTCTCTCTCTATATATATATATATGTCTAAAAATGAGTTGAAATTTCAGGTGGTTAAAGGCGCACAAGGCCGAGTTCCGGTGTTCTTGGATGGAGGTGTCCGCCGTGGAACCGATGTCTTCAAAGCATTGGCACTAGGAGCATCCGGCATCTTTGTAAGATTAATTAACAGCACAGGTGTATATTTAATTATATTTGTGATTCATTGTATGGATTTGTGAATTGTCAGATTGGGCGACCAGTGGTGTTCTCATTGGCTGTTGAGGGAGAAGCCGGAATTAGGAAAACACTGCAAATGTTGCGTGATGAGTTTGAGCTGACGATGGCGTTGAGTGGCTGCCGTTCACTGAGTGAGATCACGCGCGACCACATTGTGACCGAGTGGGACGCGCCTCGGCTACTGCCGCCTGCCAGGTTATGAGCAACACAGAGTGCATGTGCTGTTGATGTTGGCTTGGCTTCTTCATTTGTGGTGTTGATGATATACGATAAGCTTTTCAATGATGATGATGATGGATATGGACCCATATAAACATGGATTGTATGTATATTCCTACATGTACTGTTTAAATAATTAAGCTGTACGCTGTCTGGATACTTTTCCTTTTTTCCCCCTCGAAATTGTTTAGAACTCGTTACAAAGTTCTCATATTTATGTCAACTTTACAATTGTATGAATGCATGGACCAAATTTGGAATTGGATGTAGACGGCATGCCTAATTTCATGCCCTGCCAAGTGTTCCATCAAGTTACACACAACTTTTTACAAAGATATTTATTTATAATTAAATATTTTGGAAGGATAAATATGCACATGATAAATGATTTATAAAATAAAAAATCCGATCCATCAAATCTTGAATCAGTTAAATAATTTATATTTTTTCTATCAATCGTCAAATGTATTGTTAATTTTCTTTCCCATGAACGAAGAATTTCAGAAAATAAGGAAAGTTGTTAACAGCAGAAGGTAGAGAAAACTCATGCTGAATTAATTATATCCAATTAATAACAAAATAATACAGAATTTATTTTTTTGCCTGATAGAGTTGGTTGGTGAAGCGTTGGCCATTGCCGTTGTTATTTTTGTATTGCTTTGACTCTCTCATTCACATATGCTGATTAATCTGCATCTACCTCATTTATAACTCCAGAAAAATGTCGACGTTTTCCGTTTCCAAGCTCCTAGATACAGGATTTTGCTAGAAATTGAAAGATTAGTTAATTTGAAATTCCTTGGGAATAGATGTGAACCTTCAAGATTAGGTTTTCATCTAATACTGGTGATGCTCAGATTTCTTTCCGCTTTTTCTGTATGTTTGTTTCCTGGTTTTTGGGTTATCACTATCATGTCATGTCATGTGCTGAGGCCCCAAATTCTGCATCAGCAGCTTCAAATCCCAGCTAATATTCGTATTTCCAGTTTATGCACGACGCATTATTGATATATTGTTGCGAGCAAATAGTCTCATTTTTGAAACAGAGAATTTCGTCCTCTCCCAAGTTACTCAATAGAGTTGTCCATGGCATTTTTAATTCTTATGATGCATTGAAGAACAGAAGCAAATAAGTAGACAGACTTTTGAGTAGTATGCTAATGGCTTGTACGTAGGCACATTCATCAACATCATGACTTGTATGTATGTTGCTGCTCTTGTCAAACTACTGAACAACTAACAATGTAACTAATTTCAGTCTTTGGCTGCGGAGGGGTTGAAGTGTAGAAGCTGCCTTTTCGGGCACATGCTTCTCTACAGATTACAAGTCAAGCAGAGATCGATGCATGAACATCTTCAGTCATGCAAAGCCTGCTCACAGTGTTTATGGCTGCTGTGCTATTATCTTGTCTTGTATTAAAACCATGCTTTCTGTTTCTGCAAACCAACAACCACATTATATTTTATCAAGTATGTAGAATATAGTATTCCAATGCATCAGTCTCAAAATAACAGAATCCATGATATGGGAGAAACAAACTGAAGTAGGTCAAAAACAAGAAAATAAGAGGCCGAATGGACCATTTGGATCACTTAACCAAAAATAACTAAAAACATTTCTTTATCCTTACTGAATGTAACGTAAAACCTGCAGAAACATTATCAATATTTTATCAACAAATTAAAATAAGAAAATAACATTATCATAGAATGACACATGCAATGATGTCATGCATCATTACTTGATGACTCAGATAATAGTGATGTGGACACTGATCCACCAATGCCAGAGGCACACGCATTAGTTGTTGTCAAAAGGTCCCTCCATTTTTTTTTGTTCAAGGAATAATATATCTACACACACATATTATATATATATATATATATAGTAATAGAGAAGACTCAACTGACATGTACCATATATATTGGCCCAATATAACGCCAAAGTTTTATATGATAAGGAATTGTCTGTCATAATAATTCTTTCTGCAGCGTTGGAGATAAAATTATAGTGCAGAGTTTGGGCTGAAAATAGCCTTTTTGTTGCTGATGCCGATGGCCATATATTCCCATTGGCCATTTTATTTCTTTTAGCTTTTTGGATATTGAGCTTTAATTTTATTCAAAGGCCAACTTTTGTTTTTTGGGCTTCTTTCCAATCAAAGATAACTACATCATTAGTAACTCATTTCTTCTTTCTTTTCTTTTTTTTTTTTCTTTTTTTGAAAAAAAAAACTCCAAAAGTAGGCCTCAAACAAGGAATAGGAATGAGCAAAACCAAACCATGACCCGCGAATCGAATCGAACCGAAGATTTTTGGGCGGTTTCGGTTTGTCAAAAAATTAGTTTGGTTCGAGTTTGGTCGAAAAAATTTTAATCGAATTAGATTTCGGTTTGATTCGGTTCAGGTTTAGGGATTTTGGATTCGCTTTTACCTGAACCGTCCAGAACCTCCAAAATTGTATTTTAATTTTATTTTTAATATTATTGATAATATATACAACTCTAATATTGTATTTATATAATTATTTATATCTAATCTTAATATTGAATTTAGATTATAAATTTAGAAATGTGATTATAGATTATGTTTACTATATTTTGAACACTAAAATTATAAAATATATATAAAAAATAAATTTGGTCAAATGCTATATGTTTGTATTTTATACTACAAGTATATTGATATAATAAGAAGCGCGGCTTTCTTTCTTTCTTTTTCTTCTATAAAATTCTCAAATTGTATTTTTCTGAAATAAAATTTCAAACATTCTCAATTTATTAAATGTCATGTTACAATTAATATAGACAAAACATTCTCGTTTTAAAAAAAAAAGTGTTTCGACGGAAATTCAAGAGCAAATTAAATCATGTTAGTTTAAACTCAAAACGAATAATATCGAATTATTATGAAAACGGATTTGAGTTTAATAATTGAACAACTTTTATTATCCCGACTAATAAGAAAGAAACCATCTTCATGAATATAAATATATAATCTCCTGTTTACAAATTAAGTTTGACAGTGTTATATAAATAAGTTAAAGTAATAATTACGGATATAATTATGTATTACATAATAGACAATCGATAAAATAACTATCGCCACGATAAAAATCCAAAACCCTGAGGTTTCAACACGTGGTTTTGTTGCTTCCAATAATGCGGCAAGTATTCTATTGTTCACAAACAGGAAGATAATTTTAATTTGAAAGGTCAAGTATACATTCATTTAATATCCAATGATTCTATATTTAGTAACATGGGGGTGTATATATATCCTAATTCTCGAGCAACATATTTCTCTTGCCCTTTTAGTAAACATAAGGCCAAGATGGCGCAATCCCGTATTATAAAATTGCGTACACTGTCAAACAAATGTGTGCTGCACATACATATACAATGAATCATAAATTAAGTAAAATATACATAATATACTATAATGTTAATTCAATATAATTGAAGTTGTTATCTTAAAACCACTTTCTTGGGAATTTTCAGACAAATTTACCTAAATTTGGAGGCGTCGGATCCATATCCCAAGGTCGAATCGAAGCCAACTATCATCACATTATTAAACTACAGGAGGTGCAAAAAAGATGGGAAGAAATAAAACATATATTTAATTTTGACTACACGAATGGATGCGTGGCAGATTCTCATATAGATACTACATGGAGTTCAGTGCATTTAATGCAGTTACATCCATCATTGATTTATATTTTATACTGTGTATATTACATTTTTATATTCTAGACTACTTTTTTTGCATATTAGGCGTAATAGAAACAACTAGTAATGAAAATCAGAAACTGTATATAGATGAATTATGAACCATTACGCTTTTATACTCAACGCATTTTACTTTACCACTTACCAGTTACAACTGCAATAACTTCTTTAAGAGAAAAATATTAAGCTTTAAAAATAAAAAATTATTGTAAATGAGTGAAATAAAAATAATCTATAAAGGGCAAACCAATTTTAATTATTATTTTTAAAATAAACTTAAATATAAAAATTGATTTTGAAAGACCTTATATAAAAAATTAATTATAAAAGAATCACATGAAATGATAATTATAATTTAAAAAATCAAAATAATTATGAACGACCTTAAATAAAAAAAAAACTGAAAGTATAAATATTAAAATTTTAATTATAATTTAGAAAATAAACTAAAATTAAAAATGGAATTAGAATCTTAATTATTATATTTTCCAAAAACAAAATAAATGAAAATATTCATTGTAAATGAAATTAAATAATAAAACAACTTAATTGTGTGGAAAATTGGAATATAATCCAACTTAATATAAAGATTTGGATGATTCTCAAATATTGAGGAATTATTCCCAAACCCAATTCCAAAACCCATTATATATACTTAATTTTTAAGGAGTAGGCATGTGTCTCCTATTTAAGTGAAACATCAGTTTGCCTTGGGAAGGACATGGCTGAAACGTTTAGAGGATTGAAGGAGGGTTTTGTGTATTGATCACCATATATATATATAGAGAGAGACTTAATATGGCTCATCTCTTAGGTAACACGTTGTGGAGCAATTTGTAATGATCTCAATATTTGAACGACGGATTTTGTGAGTTGACATAGTGCTCCTGTAACATGATTTGCCTACGTAATAATACCATTTTTTGCCTAAAAAATAATTGATGCACCTATTAGAATTCAATCGCATTTATAAAAGCAACGTCAGCCGACAAAACTTGAAAACCTACTCTAAAATTTGATATGAACTCAACCGTAGTGGCCAGAATCTGGCGTTGTATCTTCAAGTATATATATATATATAGATATTTTGTTTGAAATCTTTTGAATTTAATTTTAATTTAGTATATAATATGCATAAAAATAATTTAATATGAATGAACAATCATCGTTTAAAGTTTTGGGCAATTTTATAGGAAATAGTATAGGAGAGAGTAGAGAGAAACAAAAATCTTTACCATAATTGACATTGAACAAATCTATATACGTGTAATGAAGTATATATGTTAATGTAATAAAATATATAAAACATTGCAATGAAGCATGTATATATGATGAAAATTACCAGCTAGTATGTTTCCAGCCCTCCCTTAGTTACAATTTCAGCATCTACCCATGGCGCAATGTGATGCGTTTATTTTCTGAGATATATGGTCATCATTAGTTCTTAGTTCTTCACTGTGAAGAGTGATTATTACATGAATACAAATACACACTCAAATAATAACTCACTTGATTAGTTAGGTAGTGGTTTGTGCACTTTATGGTGTATGTTCTGTATTTGCTCAATTCACAATTATAAATACACACATTTATTAGTCATTTGGCCAAGAAACATGATCACATCATCACGAAACTAGGTGTGTGTATAAACTATGTGATGTATATTGGCTTGTAGAATTATACAAACGAAGCTAAATATTTGGTGTTATTCTTTTTTCTTTTTTGAGTGATAAATTTGCGGTGTTCATTATAATTATTGTGCAAGAAGAATTATTAGACAATAAGTATTTTTTTTTCTTTTTTTTATGTAATGCATCACTATAACCGTCATGTTCCATAAGTCTGTGTAAGTGGACATGGGCATATTTTTGCATTTTAACAATTATAATTATAAGGAATTTAAAAGCTGACATGTACCTATACAACTTTGTCAAAATATAAAGTGACGCGTGTGCATAACATGGACACACGCCTTCTGCTTTACCTGAAAATGGGAAACATAATTAGAGTTGTTGGAACTCAAATTAATTTAATTTTTGTCACGCCCTTTTCTTTCCCTATGATTTGTTCCATTCATTTGCTATTTTCTTGGAATCTTACGGTATCCAATAATTGTGGAATAAATTAGTAAAATAATATATTTATCTCCACTTCACCAGTAAACAAGGCCCATGATAACTGCTCATCCTTTAAATATAGTAGATCGCACCATCACTTCAACAAAAAGTAGTTTTATTCATTAATATTAATAAAAAATAATTTATCCTTCTTTTCACGCCATTAAATCATTTCGAGGGACATGTTTGAGATGTATATGCATCTGGATGCGGTCTCGATCTTCCGAGTATTTGGCTATATTATCTAATCAAATCTTTACCACCCCTTAATCATCTATAATTAGTTAAGATATATATATATATATTGTTATCACGCATAATTTGCTTCAAGAAAATCAACTGTAATTCTTGCAGAAGAATAATTGCTTAAAAAAAAGGTGGTTTGCGAGATGATGGCCGTGGACTTTTGCAAGCTTTGATTTAATTGGTTCAGCAAATAAAACCACTGCTATTTGTGATTTTTGAATATAGTGGAGTGTTATGCTTCATCAACTTAAATATAAATATTGTTTTTAGTGCCTCCTTAATGGGTGACTATATATGCTTTTGATGCCTCTGACAATGATTGTAAACCTGAATTGCGTTATAGTATACTATAATCTGGTACAATATTACTACACAGTCTTGTTAAATTCATAAGTTTAGCTTAACTAAAATCGAATATGTGAATACAAACACATGATATTTATTGAGGAGATTGTTATGCAGTCACTATATTACAAGGAGAAATGCACATTGTTATGATGACTTTGAGTTTAATTAATTAATCATTCTACCATATATATTTGTTAACATTGAGTCACTGCACTTTAAACTATGCCAGAATTAGGTCGTTGCTTGTAAAATCTGAAATCTCTTTTATATAAAATCATTGACAACAATGAAGTCGACGTCTTAATGTCTTTTTTTATATAAAAAAGGCCAATTGTACAAGGACCTAAAGCAAGATTAATTCGGGGGGGAATACCCATATTGGGATAATAAAAACCGACAATAATTGACAATCAACATAAATTAGAAAGTAATCGATTGGAATTAGATATATCGATTACAATGGATGTATATGATTTTTATATAATTTCATCATTTTGTGCTAACTTTAAAGATGAAGGCATATTCAACTTAGTATTAATGAGTAAATTGCATTTTCGATCCCATAAGACACGGTCTCATTTCATTTTGGTCCCAAAATTTTAATTTTAGTCCCATACTTGCATTTTTGGCTCCATAAACAATTTTTTCGTTAAAACATTTCAATTTTAGTCTAAGAACTACTTTGACATTTATAATTCCAGTTCTATGTATAAATAAGAATAATAAAAGTGAATATGAGATAAAATGAGTAAGTGATTCACACTAATAATTTTGTGACTGAAATTGCAAGATTTTGAATTGGGGACTAAAATGAAATGTGATCGTTTCATACCGAATCAAAATTGCAATTTACTCTAGCATTAACAAGTTCTCAAGGACCAAGAAGTATTGAATTACTCGTCACTCTTTTTACAATCGAATATTACAGATTTCTTTTTATATAAAAAAAGATATCAACTTCTCAAGCAGTGGTAAATTTAGTTTGGACTAGCTAGTGGGAATTGGAACTGTACTAGGTCTTGTATTAGGAAGTATAATTAACTATATAAGGTATATTTTTGAAAGGTAATTATATTTTTAATTAATATTTCCGAAGAAAAACAAATCTTATTTATTTTGTTGCAAACAATTAGGTTGGCGGATGTTGGTTCCGTTCAATCTCCGATGGTGAAGTTAAGAATATTGAGCAATTAGTTCAACGTGGTCCTTAGGTTCCAAACTCTCAATGCCGCATATAAAAGTCCACTTCATGGGCCTACCAAACGAATCATTCTTAGTGTTATCCTATTATAAATTATATCTTTATTTAAGAATCGTCAATATATAATATTATTTTATACCGTCCATAAGGTGTCCAAATTTATATGAAGGGACAAAATAATGGAGGATACATTTGATAATTTTTGAGAAATTTGGTGGAACTTTTCTTAACCTTATTATTATATGATGAATCCTGTAATTACGGCGATAGGACTATGATGCTAGTAAGGCCGTAACTTAAGCAAATTAGTGAACCCAATGATGTAGTGCCCAACTACACTTTACGAACCATCTTTTCTTCAAGATTTTCTCTTTATCTCCTCCTCTTCACTCTATTAAATATCAAGCAATCACATTTTTTATCTTCCAATTGTTTGTTGCAGCGATAGTTGTGTCACAACAAAAATCGAACAATATCTCTAAATCATACATCATTTATATAATAGAAACTATTCTTATTCATAATTTAGGGCACGTGTACTTTGCATAAAGTGGTCGGTGGCATTATATGAGCAACTTGTATGAGACTTTTATGTGATAACCGTGGAGATATATAGTCCACCCCTTTTTAGACTGCAAACAACATTTGTCCCCTGCCCTCCAAATAATTACACTTCTTCACTTTAGCAATATATATATATATATATATATATATGGGTTTGTTTCTTCTTCGTTTATATATTTTGTCACGTTGAAGGCTTCAACACGGTGTAATGCTATAATACTATTCCAATAACAAACAAATTTCCTATTCATTATCAAAGTCAGAGTTGATGATCTTTGAAAGATATATCTCAGTTAATCATGTGCATTGACATCAATATAGTGTCATAAATAACAATCTTCGCGTTCAATTGTTAATCAATATATCTACACTAATATGGCAAAACCCTACTTTGTTGAGAAAGAAAGAGGAAAAAACAACCCTTCCTAGTTCCTAGTGTTATTCAAAATATTTGATATGGTTCAAAATAAATAACAATATTATATTGTTTTTACGAGCCAAATCCCCAAGGTTTTTGTTATGTATTAGTACAACTGTGTATAAACATTACATAAAATCTCATGTTACCACTAGCTATAATCTAAACTCATGGCCTAATATCGATCTGAAAGGTGCATAAGCATTTGGGTCCCGTGTGATAAATTATTTGACCTCTGTTAATTAGTCAGTGTCTCAGTGATGTTTACTAGTTATTTTTATACACATTCTTTAATCTAGTTATCAAGGTATTTTCGCACATTAACTCAACGGTTTTGCTACTCCACCTAATCACCAACCATTCAATCCAAGATTAAGTCGAGTTTCACGTCGAATTTTTATTTTTTTTTTCTCATTGTCTTTTACTTAGTTGATTAATTTTCATTGAATCCGTGGTTGTGAACTTTCACTAATACTTGGATTCTGAAAAGTCATCACGACTTCAAAAGAGTATTCGAGTCCTATTTGTTATGCTCTAGAAGAAAGAGAAATACATGAAGATTTTGTATCATGCATCTTGCATACTATATACATTTACAGAAAAAAAAATATATTCAACTCGATCAGTTCTGTAAGGGGACTATCAGGATCAGGCTTTTTCAACCTATTTAAATAACCAAAGCATGTTATAAACTCCAAATACATTTCCATTCTCTATTAGCACCTCCACTCAATCCACTTAACTTTTTTAAACAAATAGTAGCTATTAAACTGTTATTGGGCTCCATTCACCCCTCACCTTTATAAACTAACGACCTCAATCTCCAGATAACTTTAACATAGCTGACAATTATACAGCAAGAAAAACTAAAAATAAGATTTTGAATGTTGCGCTAGTTAGGGTTGATGAATTTGTAATTTGCAATTAATAAATTGGGCAGTCGTCTTTGTTGGTCGAAATTCATGGACAACATAAACTCCCTATATAAAAGGGCAAAGATGGCTGCTTGTGCACAAACAAACAAATTAATAAATATTTTCTTCCCCACAAAAAGATCTACAAAATGATAGCTTGATGAATACAGATCACTATTTCAGCTTACCTACCAGAATATTGCGGCACGAGATTTGTGCTTGATCGAGTGATATACCATGTAGTATTAGTTGATTTTGTTAGTAAGCTCACGTTTTCTTCGACCAAAATCTCAACCGCACATATGATTTCTTCTCTTATTCAACCCAACGTATTTGAGTCTCTCACCTCACAACTAAGGTTTTCAATTCAAATAAACCCTCAAAAGTGAAGACAAACCCTACCCTAGTTACCCTTTGGTATTATTTGTAGCATTCGTAGATTTTTTTAAGAAAAAAAATAGGATTTAATTCTGAAAAAGAAAATTCCCACGTAGACCCGGCCAGCCGCACTTATCAGGCCCATGTGGCAACGTCTTTGCATTCATTTTAATATCGATTGACAAATGTAGGATAAATTTCAATTATCAGGATTAGTTCGCTATTTACAATTTTCTCACTAAAAAGTTAATTAAACTATAAAAGGCAAATGATTGTGAACCCCCAAAAGAAAAATCAAATATTATGCATCTTCTAGATCTGGCAAATTCTTCCCAAAATTTCAAAATGCTTTCGCAAGATTTCGCCGTCTTCAGACTCCATTGCTGAAATCATGCATATAATTCCTCTGTTTTATGATTGCTTACTTTATAAGTTATAACTATGTTATGTTTTGTGGTTTAACCTTCAACAGCATGTTTCATTGTTAAGTGCATTATGCCTCCTGCTTCAAATTAACGTGCTACTTTATAGCTTAATTTTTGTTAATTCAGTTATCTTATGTTGTGCTTATTCCATTTATTTATATTACTCTTTGGTACGTTAATCGTGCTTCTTGTAACCAATAGTTAACCAATAACCATGCTTCGTGCTTCTTGAATTTATTTCTTATGTTTAATTAATGAAAAAAAAAAGATTGTGTCGCTTCAAGTTATTTATTTTGCTTGGTATTTTCATTGATTGTAATGGTACACATATATATTGCGTCTAGTTGTCCCTCTCTCCTTTCCTTTTTTTTCTTTTGTTTCTCTTCCCTCTAAAATTATTTTGAATTATTACTCATTTGGTTCAAATTATTACTTGTTCAATTTGAATTATTTATTTACATATATCTTATATGAATAAAAGGTAATTTTATAAATTTTTAAATAGAATTCCAAAACATTTACCTAAGTTTTCGATTTTTCTATGATAGGAAATATATACGAAAATATTAATTGAAATAATAAGTCCAGCACTGAAGAGTTTTGAATTCATCAATCTTTATAGATGACACAAACGAGGAAAAAGTGGCATCCCTATTTATCCGAAGAAACCTGCATAAAAGACATAGTTCCGTGATAACTTGTACAAATCGCATGATATTGCACCAAAAACTGCGTAAGATTTCTTCAACATTGAAGTGCAGTGGTAATCACATTTTCTATGACCTTAAAGATCAAGGGTTTGAGTCTGTGTAGAAACACCAGAGGTTGATTTATTTAATATTGTACTTAATTTAAAAAAAAAAAAAAACCGCGTAAGATGAATGATTTTGCATTAAGAACCCATGTATCGTAAGATGTATATGATTCTAATGTAAGATGCATACAGTTCAACTATAGAATGCATGCACTGAATTAAACTATAAAATACATCATATTCTTCAACAAAAAATCACACAAATGCAAATTTCAGTGCATTATATCATTTATATGCATTAATTAGTACATCGTATTATAATCATTTATATATGTAATCAATAATATATATTTGCGTCAAAATTAATATCGTATATTTTTGTGAATCTGTCCATCAACACGCCAAATAAACGTTAAAAAGCTCCGGAAATATGGGCGGGTCAAATTAGATTTGATCGTTAAATTAGGTAAAATGGATGAGAAATATTCACTCTTTTTTTTTTATTTTTTTTT
>AYJT01067680.1:0-11966 GCA_001278415.1 Ocimum tenuiflorum
GGTTGCTGGCCTCGCCTATGAATAAGGTCCACCAAGGCTCCACCTCTGTGGAAACATTGAGCAGCTCCTGCTCGGCTTTGAGGTGAAGACTTACTGAGAAATCCACCACTAAGTCTGCTAAAATCTGCGACTTGAGTACAGTACGAGGCTCGTACTCGAGTCCAAATCCCCTTAACTCCACTGCCCACTTCATCGTACTCCAGTCCGGCTTCGTTAAAAGCGAGCGAAGTGGAAATGTTGTCACTACTTTGATTGGATGAGCTTCGAAGTATGGTCTAAGTTTCCTCGATGCATTAACAAGTGCTAACACAAGTTTTACGAGCGTTGTATATCTTTTCTCTAATCCCACCAACATCATCTTACTGACGTACTACATCAGGTGTTTTCTTCTTGTTTCATCTCGAACCAAGACCTCACTGATAGCGAACTCAGAGATAGCCAAATAAAGTAGCAGAGTTTTCCCGTGTCCAGGTTTAAACATCTAAGGTGGGTTTGGGATATATCGTTTTAACTCATTGAATGAAGAGTTGCAGGCTTCTGTCCATTCAAATTTTTCTGACTTCTTAAGGACTTCGAAGAAGGGTTATGTCTTCTTCGAGTATTTAGCCACGAAGCGGCTGAGTGCCGCGAGATTCCCTGTCTAGCGCTGTACCTCTATGGCATTGATGGGTGCTTGAAGGTTTTGGATAGCCCTAACCCGCACAGTGTCAGCCTCGACCCATCTCCGACTCACGAAGTATCCCAAAAATTTGCTAGAAGTAACCCCGAAGATGTACTTCGCAGGGTTGAGTTTTATGTTGTACTTGTTTAGGATCTCGAATGTTTCCTTCAGATAGGTGAGGCGGTCCGCCGACACGATGGATTTCACTAACATATTATCCACATAAACCTCCATAGTCATGCCAATTTGTTTCTCGAACATTCTGTTGACCAATTGCTAGTAGGTCGAACTAGCATTTTTTAGTCCAAAGGGCATGACTCGATAGCAGTATATTCCTCTATTAATCAAGAAGACTGTTTTCCTTGGTTACCCTCATCCATCATAATCTGGTTATGTCCTGAGAATGCGTCCATGAAGGAGATCAGTCCCTGCCCTGAGGAGGTGTCAACCAATCGGTCAATATGTGGCAGGGAGAAAGGATCTTTTGGACATGCCTCTTTCAGATCCGTGTAGTCTACACACACAGAGTTCTTTCCATTTTTCTTTTTCACAACAACTACATTCGAGAGCCATTCTGGGTATTTGACCTCTTGAATCACCCTGATTTTTTTAGTTGTTTCTCGACGTCTTCGTCGATGGCCTGGTTTTTCTGCAGAGCAAAACGACATCGTTTTTGTTTGACGGGGGGAAACTTTGGGTCAACTTTGATCCTGTGCATGGTGATACTCAAATCAATACTGGTCATATCTTTGTGGGACCATGCGAATGTTTTGCGTTCAATCATGAGAAAGTCGATCAGCCCAGATCAGAGCTATGGTGTCAGATTGGTTCAGATAAATGTTTTTCTAGTCGGATCAGTTGGGTCAATTGACACTTCCTCCACATCGTCCTCCACAACGGTGCCTGGAGGTGCAATTTGTGCTGCAAGCGCACTGATAACTGGCACAGCGGGCAGATCATGCGTCCCCTGATCCAGAACTGTTTGATCTGATAGTGGGTCTTCCGTTGCCATAAGATTCTGATAATTGGGCAAAGAAATGTGATGTTGAGAGTATTGTCTTAATTTCTTTCAGCGCTTAGAGCCCTACGTTGGGCGGCAATTTGTTGAGGTTTGATTTTGATCGTTGGAATGATCTAAGCTCTAAGAGAAAAACTAAATCAGATACCAGGACTTCCAGGAAGATTTATATTCCTGCGAAACGGACTCACTAGCATTTTATAGAGTAATTTGGAGTGAAATTATAATGCTTATCGATGTAGAGCTCGTTGGAGAAGATGATCGGAGCATTATAAAGAGTGTACCTGAATTGGATTGTGTGTATACAATGTGAGAACACTACTTATACTGTTACATTGATAGAATCCCAATAATTCCTAAAGTAAGGGTCATATTTGCAAATATCCTAGGGACTGATCTAAAAATACAGCTGGGGGAAGTTGGAGTCACGCGTTCTCCCCTTCGCTGACTTAGCAAAGGAATTATTTTGGATCCTTCCAGCACGTGGGCCGCATGTGCTGAGGATCTCGAAGCCAGGTACTCGTGCTAGATTCGAACCCTTAGGGGCCTTTGAGAATGAATGCTCGTGCTAAATCCGTTAATAGGGAGATATTTTGAGAACTGTACCGATTGATTGGAGTTTGAAGTGATGCGCATGAAGCTGTTATCCTTGTCTTGTGATCAACGGTTGAGATCGAATGAATATTTTGGCCAACAACAGACACGTGTATGGAGATGTGTATCAACCTTCCGGGTATTGAAATTCTCAAGAGAGTCATCAAACTTAACATTCTCTATTTTCACTCGCTTTACCTGCACATTTAGAATTATATGAAGGACATGAATACAAAACGTAATCCGTGGAGACATTGTCTAGAACATTACATAAAATAGTTTAGAATGCTAGTTTATTCCTACTACAAAAATTAGGGGGGTTTTAGCTTAAAGAAAATTTCATGAACGTCAAAATATTTTCTTTAATGCGCACATCTCTCATTGATACTATTTATTTATGTCACCACCTGACTAAGGGTAGGCTTCCCAAACTGGTCGTTGTGCTCAATCGTCGAGTACTCTACCACAAGTGAGATTAGCACACATGCACCACATATTCTGATTCTCAGAGACAGAAACAATAATCAAGACCTTCAAATATACACTACAAAGTGATGTGATGGTCCCCAAGTACTATACTATATATCAGATGCATCAACTTCAAACAAACTCCCTGGTACTTATACTACAAGTGGGACACGAACAGATATGCAAAACATTTTAGGCATTTACATTCAGTATGTAAACAAATAGTTTGAGGATTTTCATAAATCAAAGCATATTTGTTATAATCTATATAGAAATTTTCCTTACTTTCTTAAAGTGATTAATAGATCACTTCCCATTGAGTTATGATTTCCTCATCTCTTATGACTTATTCACCTTCAAACAATTTATAGGTGTGAGGATCTTAGTTATCGACTCACACTATACTATATGAATCTATTGCGTAGAGTAGGGTAAACGACATCTAATATTTTATCATCATGTGAGTATACTATATTTGGTCATCGAGTTTAGAGAAAAGTCATATGTGGTAGATCGTGGTTCAACACAGAAAGCATGGGAGAAATCAGGATCGACATTAAAAAATATCCTATCGAGGGATCTTAAAGACTTGGGGAGCAAGGCTCGTGATTGACTGATCATGATAAGATCAACTGATCCTGAATGGATCGATCAATTAGGCATCAGAAAATTGAGGTTAAGATCGAGATAGGGGTATGTTGAGGTTCATTTTTTTATCAGAGATCGATTTTAGGACTCTAGGTTTAATCGTAACAGACACTGTAACTTCCAGGAAGGTTTATAGTCCCCCGAGACGAAGTGACTGATACTTTATAGATTGATAGGGTGAATTACAAAGGTTTTCGATGATCGGAGTTAGAGAATTACAAAAAACATGCTCTTTGCTACAGGATGCAAATGAGCTATATGATGAAACAAAAGGTGAGAGTGTGTAGAATGTGTGACTATTGTTGACTAGTCACTAATTTATACAATGAGTACAGGGCATATCTGAATAATCCCTATGCTAAGGACTAAATCAAAAATAGTTGGCGGGGCAATCTCCAAAGCACAAGGATGTCGTTAGACTCACGCTTTGGATGACGTGCTGACCCAGTAGAGGAATAATTCTGGATACCTCCTGTACGTGTGCAAGCTTGTGGATGGCATCAAACAAATTTTGTGAGAGAGCTCGAGGGTTTTGGGCTGACGAGTCTCAAAGAGTCAGGCTGCTCAAGGGTTTCTATCCTTGTTCTGTTCGTGGGTCTCGAGCCTGTTCCAAAGTCGATGCCTAGTGCTCGGGCCCTTTTCTGCTTTATCTGATTTTGGCCAACGGTTCTGGGAACTTTGAGCAGTCGAGAATCCTGGTTCGATGGTCCTGAGATTTTGACCTTCAACAACAGTCCCCTTGTCTTTACAGATCGAATCAATTTTTATTCACGAAGACAAGTCGACTCAAGAGTATCATTACTTAAAATCTAAAGAAAATTTCATACCCGTTTCAAATTATGCAACAGTATTTGTGTTTGTCATCTCAATGAATTTCCTGCATAAGGTTCAACAAGATGAGGTATAGATTTATTCGACGACTTAGATGATTGTACCTCAATCAATTAGTCATGGAGTATTTGAGGTTGTCATTCTGGGTTAAAAACCTGAAATAGGAACACGATGATAGAATATCGATTAGTTAAGACTTTAGTTTATCCTCCGAAGTCAGAGAGGCCATAGGGGCTGTTGAAAGTTTAAGTTCCGAGGGGATCTGTTTCCATCTCGGAGAAGTTTATCCTCTGGGCGTATCCATGCCCACCCAGAGAGGCCACTGAGGGTTGTAGGAAGTTTATACTCATTGGGCATTTAGAACACTGTGCTGACTCAAAGTTCTTCTAAGCATTTTTATCTGTCACCCTATGATTAGGTGGCTAAGGATCTTGGGGCATCCCGCGCATTGCGGGTTAGAATCCATTTGCAGCGTTGCTCAAGATTTCAAACAAAAAATGACAACTCATCGCGGGACAAATCCCATTTGTGGCATTGCTCAGGTTTTCGAACCAAAAGTAGAATTTTATCGCGGGATGGATCCCATTTACGACATCGCTCAGGTTTCGAACCAAAAATAGAACTTCATCGCGGGAAAGATCCCATTTGCAGCATCGCTCAGGTTTTTGTCCCAAAAGCTGAATTAAATAGGCCCAGGGGGTTGCATGACAAACAGTGGAGATCATGAGTATTGCTCAGTCGAGGGGCTAGGGGCCAGCACAAGAGCGTAAATAGTCGAAAGATAGTCGGTCGATGTTGGCGGGATGGTAGCCCCGAGTATACAGATCACAGTGATCAACTGTGTTTGAAATATTAAGTAATTCGGGCAGATCATGGTCATGAACTATGTCTGAGATAGATATTCGAATGCATTGAGTCATACTAGGGACGATGAATGAGAAACAATTTTAGTATAGGAATTTCGTAGGTACGATAGAAATTTGTCGATAATCGTAGAGATGAGTCTTTATCATGGTGAGTAAGAAATCTGGTCGTCGAGGAGGGCTACGCAACCCATATATATATGTCTGATGCTTGATATAGGCGAGCATATATAATCGAATAAAAATAGTCAGATGTGAATAGTTCGATACCCGAGCTAGGACCATTTATCTGGCGCAGCTCCAAGTATGAGATATCAAGATATCCGAGAATTCTGATTTTCAAGAAACCCGTAATGAGAATTTTGGGAAATCCATTGTAATAAGTCCATATAAGAATTCCATGAAGTTTGCAATAAGATCATGGCAATGACGTAGACCCGAGTGTGTGATTATTTAGTTTATCGGCTAAAGACTATCAACCATAGAGAGTGATCGAGCGTTATGTAGCCTGAGTATCAATTATTCAGTCGTTTGGTTGGGCATAGAGGGTAGTCGAGCATCACGCAACCCCGAGTATCAAGCTACACTTAGGAAATCAAAAAACCTCTAGAGGGTGATGCAGCCCCGAGTATAATAGATTGACATTTCAATTTTAAATGACAAGTGTAAAAATGCATTGAGGAGAATAATTTGAGTGACTTACTTGCAAAATGGCGTCGTTCCGTTATTGTCTTTTCGAATTCTGAGCACAAATATAAAGGGGTGGAAGAAGCCCTAATTTGAGTCATTGTTTCGCAATTTGAATTTCAAAACCGCAATACTTTCTTTTTCTAGCGATTTGGTCGTCGTGATCTAAATTCTAGGCAGTTTCTCTCTTTTCTTTTTCGGTTGGTTAGGAATTCTTTGTTCATTTAGTGCTAATGACATCTTCCTCTTCCCTTCCCCGATCTAATTCTTCTGATAGTTTGTTAGCTTTTGAGTCGGGCCCTTTGCCTAACCCAAGTAAAAAATTCAAGAAGCAGAACTATGCCAAGGAGAATCTCCAAGGTGAGATTCTCCAGGCAAAATCCACAGTCACCCGTAGACAAATGGTTGTTGTGGCTGAGGTTTGTCAGGTGCCCTGTTAGTATTCGGGTATAATTCCCAGGTTCGATGTTGGGTGTCACCGCCCTCCCCCATGACACGTTTCTTTTTGCATAGCTTTTGTGAATGAGGTAGCGGGTCATTAGGATTATTCGGGTATAATTCCCAGGTTCGATGTTGGGTGTCACCGCCCTCCCCCATGACACGTTTCTTTTTGCATAGCTTTTGTGAATGAGGTAGCGGGTCATTAGGATTATTCGGGTATAATTCCCAGGTTCGATGTTGGGTGTCACCGCCCTCCCCCATGACACGTTTCTTTTTGCATAGCTTTTGTGAATGAGGTAGCTTTTGTGAATGAGGCTGCCCCACTGGGTGGAAGAGGATGTATTTCTTCACGGTGGAATAAATGAGTTCTGTCCCCAGCACTTTCAATCCTTCTTTACGCGCCGATTGTGCCTCTTTCCCTATTTTTGGATTGTCTTGCTTTTGATTTTCTAGTGATTTACTTTGATAGATTTTCTTGCAGGTGTCAAAAGCTCGGTATTAGTGGGGGCATTGAAAAGTAGGGTTATTAAGGCCTTCAGTGTCGAAAATCACCGCAGTGCTGCTCTCGTCCGCGGCAGGCTTCTTGTAAGTGTCCAGCTGATGCCTCCGAGATGCATCAATCTATTTGAATGATTAGAGCTTCACGCCCGGGAGATCACCGAGGAAGACTGTCGAGAGGCAGAGGAGATTCGAGCACTAGCCGCTCCACCTATTACCATGGCCCTAAAGAAGCGCATTCAGCCCCCTCGAGCTGCCCAGTCCCAGTCCAATAAGCTTTGCATCGAGGAGCCAGAAGATGCTCCGAGGTTGTCTCTTCCCTCAACCACTCCTATGAGGGAAACAAACATAAGGTCAAAGAAAGGACAGTGCAAACTTTCCGATGACCTGGAGGCAATGGTGTCGGTCATGCGTGGTGGCGGATTTAGGAACCCTATCACTACATTTAAACGAAGGTGCTTTGATACCCTCGACCTGTGATCAGGGTAAGCTCCTAATGACTTATTTTATTAGTTTGTTGTTTCCCTACTATTCATGGCGTCGTTGCAGGGTGTTGAAAGCTCTCGCAACATTTTCTCCCAGATTAAGAAGGTGGTGGTTGACTGATTTGAGCTTGCAAAGGAGCTGGAGAAGATAAAGCAAGAGCGAAATGAAGCTACGAAGGAGAGGGACGAGGCCAAGCAGCACTGGTCCTCGACTGACACTACAAAGGTTGAGGCTGAAGAAAGCTCGGCTAAGGCCCTTGAGGAGAACAAGGAGCTACACTTCAAGCTCCAGTGCAATGAGGGGACCGTCGACACTCTTGCCTCGATATACGAAGACGCCAAGCATGAGCTGGAGTTGGCCAAGGAGCAGGTGGCTGGCCTTTTCAGGGATATGGAAAAGTCCAAAGCCCAACTCGCCGAGACTGAGTTCCTCTTGAGCAAGGCTCGAGTTGGAAGGGGCATCAACTTGAATGCCATCTTCCTGTCAGAAGTGGGTCTCAAGCAGCAGATCGCGATGCCAGAGACCATGAAGAAAAAGCTGAAAGACCACTTGTGCGAAGAGTGCCCTAGTTTTGACCTAAGCAAACTGGACAACTTCACCATTGAGTTTGATTCAGCCAGGGACTCTTCAGCTGCTCGAGCAGACCCCTACAGCTTGGGCATCAAGGTCATGAACATTGACTCTGATTGACCTGTGAGGTCTAAGTCAACACATTTTTTTGTATCCATGGGACTGAGAGTATAATGCAAATATGATCTAAATACTTGGTTATGAATTCATAATGTTCAGTTTACTTCCCTTTTATGTTTGCATCACTCAATTTGTCCTTTTTTGAATGAGTTTGTGATCGAGTGTGTACCTTGGCAAAATGAGATAAATGAAAAGAAAATATCACTATTCTCATTAATAGTTTTGTCGATCCACAATGTTTTGTAACTAACGGAAAAGAACAAATAATAGAATCAAAGAAAACTTTAAATTTCTATATCATGATCAAACTAACAGGAATCTTTCATTTGAGGTCGATGCTCTTTAGGTTCACAAGGTAAAATGACCTCGAGGCCTCTTGCTCTCCTTGGATTGTGTGAACTCCTTACGGGGTGCGGGTTTCACCGCCTAATGGAATTTCGAGGGCACAACTTTCATCTAGTGGATCCAGGGGCAGGCAAGGATGGCTTTGTAGGTAGACGGAGCATTGATGACTTGGAATTTGAATGAGCGGTTGATTCCACCTGCACAGATAGATAAAGAGATTTCTCCCAACGTTACTAGCCATTCTTCGCTAAACCCGACTAGAATTGTGACCTTAGGAATGAGGTCACAACCAACATCTCTCATACTCCTGAATGCTGGCAGGAATAGAATATTCATCAAACTCCCTCTGTTGTCGAGAATACACTGAAGTTGGAAATTGCTGATAATCATGATCACGGTCAGATCATCGTGATAAGGAAAAGCAACGACTGCGTCCTTCTTAGTGGAGAAGACGATAGGATTCTTCTCAAATTCCTCGAGCTTTTGCCCTCGAGGTTGATAGCGATAAAGTGTACGACCAAATTTTAATTATTAAATCCGTTGATTACTTATGAAGTTCAATTAGTTTATAATATAACTTAGAAATCCACTACTGACTTAGACAAGTGTTCAATGTCGATTTACTTTAACTAACCTAAATTATCTAACACAAAATTAAATGCAAATAAATCACTTGGAGAAAAGTTTAAAATTGCAGAACACAAATATCAGAGTTGAGGCAATCTACTCCTATAATGATCCGATTAATTTAATAAAGCCAATTTAACCTAATTTAATTCCATTATATGTGAAGCATCAGTTATGTTACTCTCAGTCGTCATGGCTCAGGCACGGTAGAATGTGGATATAGTTGTAATTAAATCTTGGCTCGGGGATCTAATCAAATATACTCTTGATAAGACCTACAGATTCACACTCCTACGCAGTTAATTCCTGTCTCGGGCAGTTAACAAATCTTATTCTTAATTCAAGCTTCCCTATTCCTTAAGTTATACTTGGTCCGGAATAAATCTTAGAACAATTATGTAGAAAGTTTATCATGCAATCTAACACATAAAGTCAAGCTCGACAGAATTAAAGCAATAATATGATAGATGGAAAATCAAAACTTTATTAAAATTCAAAAAGGATTAAAGTAGTTTCAACACCCAAAATTTGAAAATAAACTTAGTCAGAAAACATGGTGAGTTTCGAACACATCAGAATACAAGAAACACAACAAATCATAGAATAGGGTAAGAAAAACTCAAAACTATGGTGTCGGATCTCCGATCTACAGTCTTGAACTCCCCTTCATGTTCTGATCATAGACTTATCTCCAGAGTGTATAAAGTCTGTCTAGGTCGTCCATGAGATGCATTTATAGGCCTAAGTATGAGTTTGCCCAAGCAGGGGCAATCTAGTAAATTCTTGTACAAAATCAGGGCAAGTCGCAACACGATTAGACCGATTGGAATAGGATCGGTCTAATCCTGTCATTGTTTCCTCCTTCCTTTAAAATCCATGATTAGACCAGTCCATCATGATCGAGGGGACACGATCGGTTCGATCCTACCAAGATTCGTTCGATCCCCTATTCTGCTCCAAAATACACCCTCTGTCCCGGTCTGATCCCTATCATTCGGGAGTACGATCGGACCCCTCACGATCGGTTCGATCCTTACCTGATTGGACCGATCTAGCTTATTTTCTTGGTTTTGCCTCTTTTCCACCTTATTCGCCTAAAAACTCAACGACACACAATTACACACACTCGAACACTAAAATACGATAATTTAAGCAAAATAACTAGATAAGTGGGTATATTTTACCTAAAACCTAAAAAACTACGACTCAAACCACATGGAAAAACATGCAAAATACACACTTATCAAATCTCCCAAACTTAAACCTCTGATCGTCCTCGATCAAACCATCAAAGAACACAGTTTGATTCAAAGAAGATAACAAGCACCATACCAATAAACACTACATTAGATATAAATTGAACCAATAGGTCAATCCTCACGAAAGATATGATGATAAAATTTAACTCACCCTCAAAGTGTTTAAGGGTTCACATGGAAACACTCCTCATAGTAATAGAAATCGAAACTCCCATAGGCTTGTCTTTTATCTATTTCTCCATCAAATTCGTATGCTCATTTCAAGAATCAATTAGGACTTTATCAGGGTTGTAATGTAGGCTTCCTAAGAGGTAGTCACGAATACAAGAACTTAACTCTTTCCCATTTTCAATGAAAACCAACGAGGACTCCAAATATTTCACTTTTCATACTCCTCGACACCCACATTTCCAAACTCTATTTCTTCGTTCTTTCTTTTTCTTTTTTATGTTTTTTTTATTTTTCCCTTTTTTGTATTTTTCTTTCTTTTTTATTTTGTTTTTAAGAACATTTTCAGAACTTAAAGTATTGATTTGTTCCAACCTGACAGCACCACTACACCAATATCCTCCCAAACTTACTTTCAACCACATTCCAAGTTTTATCCTCCCACATTAGAACAATGACTCCACCTAGACTACCTCTATTCTAACTAAAAGAAGAGAAAATTATAGGCTCAAATTGGCTAACAAGGGATGTACATTTTGGTAACAAGGTCAAAGCAAAAAAGATAATGGATATGGCTAACAAAAATGGCCTAAAATCATCTTCCTAAACTAAGCATAACTTATCGATCTCAAAACAGAATCAAGACAAGTTCTAGAAATTACTCAACCTAGTACCGCCACTGAGAAAGGACAATTCATCAACATTTGCATGCAGGCTCAAACTTACCAAAACGGCTTTTGATTAACTTGTGACTCAATAACTAACATCACGACGTGCTTACCAGAAATGATGCCTATGCAATGAATGTTGATTAAACGAGTATCATCAACATGCTATCTCTAAGAGTCACCTTGCCTATCATCTAGCAATCACAATGACAAACAAACGACATAAGTAACAAAAATTCGACATCACACACTACATACGACTCAAAATACCCACTAAATAAAAAAGTAAATCACACTTCGAAAAGAACACAATCACAACCATTACATAATCAAAAATAAACATAAAAACAATCTACAGTGCAAAATATCATCATACGTACAACCCCATCGAACTGAAAGCATAACATAGAGTCACGAATAGAAAGTCATGAAATGGAAAATGGAAACAGACAAGAAAAGATAAACCAACTACCTGATTTCACTGGACCCTATCCCCCTCCCAAACTTAGAAGTAACACCACTAGGTTTGGGACAAAGATTACCGGTGAAACGTGATGTATGACTCGTCGCCTACATCCTCATCCTCATCATCTGTATCGAACATTGTTCATCCGGAATGAATACTCCAACGCTACAACTAGCTCCTATAACGGTAGTATTGGGTCTCCTGGATGTTGCGCACTTGAATCTCGAGGTTGTCAAAGCAGGTGGTGACATTGGTAGTGAACGGCTAAATGTGTCGTCGCCTCTGCACCTGAACTCCATCGTGAACTCAATGAACTACTGACTATGGCTGGAGAACCAACACGAGAACCATCCTAGTGCCTCATCCTCTTGTTGTACTTCCTACTTAGAAGGTGTTGCGGTATATCTTCCGGCTCCTGAAACCTCCCTTCCGGGTCAGCGCCCAAATGTGCCAAAGAGTTAATCATCCAGTTCCCCTCCTGGGCGTATGTCGTTAAAGAGGTGTTGGGGAAGAAGATGTATGCCCCTCCCTTACCAATAGCAAACTCA
>AYJT01067701.1:0-10163 GCA_001278415.1 Ocimum tenuiflorum
AAACCAAAAACAGCCCCGTATCTTCACGGATCAAAGTTAATTTGTTCGGAGAGAAAGAGATTCCATAGGGAAGTGCTTTATACCTATTGGGAAGTGCAATATGAGTTCGAGCATTCGGCCAGTTTGAGGCCAAGGACACTTTGAGTGTGCACAGGTCATTTTTGAAAAGCTTTGATAGAGCCATAGAGACTGAAGTTTAGCTGATAATTTTTTGCTTGCGTGTCAAAGCGCGCGGTGTTTTTTAAAGGAGTCGTGAATGGCTATGACTGAGTAGTTTACCCTTCAGGGAATAGGTCATCCCAGAGTAGTATTTTATGTGCCGTTCTGAGTTGTAGATAACAGAGGTCTTGTGGCATACCACGCATTGCACAGGGTAGAATATGAATACTAGGGTAGCGCCTGAGTATTGTGGCATCACATGCATTGTATGGAGCGGCAACACAAGGAGGAATGTGGCGTCCGAATGTGATGAAGCCCGGAGGCCTGGCAGTTAGTATGTTTGTTTTGATCCTTGGGGCAAGAGTAATTGATGTTAGTTGGTGCATTGGCACAATTTCGATCGAGGGGCCTAAGGACCAGCTCGAGAGATAATAGTAATGATCGACCAAAAGGCCGGTGGGCCAGCTTGGGAGATAAAAAGGGGATCGCGTGGCAGGAGTCTTGAATATTTAAATAAACATCGTAGAGCTATATTTCGGAGAGATAAGATGTTTCGAGTGTTTTTTATGAATATAGGTATTTCGGATAATTATCTGAAGAATTTCATAGAGTACTAATAATCGCCGAACTCCAAATATTACTTTGGGATCGACGAATTATCGAGCTTTGGCTGGAGTACGATCCCCTAGTGAGAAGTCCTTATGCATTGACTTCGAGATAATAGTCAAGAATCCCACATTGAAGATAATTTTAGGTCTCGAGATCGAGCCCCAAGTTATTAATTAGGAATCCCTTGGCTAAAGGGGAAGTTGCCACATATGTATGTCCAAGCTTGATAATAGGTGTGACATGCCAGCTCTGAGATTATGTCGTTGGTCTTCAAGTGTGCCAATATGTAAAGCTTTGAATAAATTTTGTGAAACTTATTATTTGGGTAGGAATCCGACTGGGGGGCTGATTGCTAGCCCCGAGTGCCTGCAAACATAATTGAGACCTCGAGGGGTTATCCAGCCGCGAGTGTCTCGAAGCCAGACAAAGACAATTTGCACAGAGTTTAAGTTTTACACTTGTAAGAAATTTAAGTGTACCTGCGTGAATTGCTTGTGTCGTTGAAATGGTGTTGTTTCATTAGGCGACATTTCGAATTCTAGGCGCATAAATAAAATAGAAACCCTCATTTATGTCCCTATCCGAAAGTCATTTCAAATTTGAAATGCTCCCTACTATTCATTATCTTCCTTGCGACCTCCGTTGCCTTAGATTTATCGAGAAATTTCGGTCAGTCCCTTTCCTCTTCTTTCCTATTTCATGTTCTAAAACACAATGCCGCTTAGCAGTTTGTTAGTCGACATAGCGTCTAGGAAAACAACTGACTCATTGTAAACCCTTTCTGAACATTTTGGGATAAATACCCGAATGTTTGCTTTTTGGGCCTCAAACAACGGTGGACGTTGCCATGACCCACCAGAAGGGTACACCGCCTTTTCGGCTTACATTTTTAGGTTTGACATTCGTTTACCCCTCCACCCCTTGTTTGCTAAACTTTTAGCATATTACCAAATTCCTCCGATGCAATTAGCTCCGGTGGGCTGGATGACCGCCTTAGGGTTTTCAGTGCTCTTTTGTTCAAAGGAGTTGGGCAAACCTACCCTCGATGAGTGGAGGCCACAAAGAAGAAGGCTGAGGAAGAAAAGGGCTCACTTGTGCTGGCTGTGGCCGAGGCCGAGACTGTGAAGAGACATTCCGAGGCTAAAATGGAGGGACTGCATGTGGCTTTGAAGGCCGTTGAGGAGAAGGCCATTTTCTCCAGGGCTCGAGTCTCGGAGCTTGAGGATGAGTTGGTCAAGATCGCCAAGGCCCTAAACGATGCTCGAAGGGGCATTAGGATCGATCTGCTGGCCATCCTAGGCTCTACTTCTGGGGAAGAGGTCAATTCCCAGCTGCGGGATGCCTTCATCGAGGCAGTGTGCAAGAAGATAAAAAAGGAGCACCTAAAATATGATGTCGAATTCCTCTGCAAACTGAGCACCTTGATGATATTGACAAAGAGGGCACCAATGACACCCCAACCGAGCTCTCCAAGGACCCCTCGAGGCCTCTGCAGTCGACAAGCCTCCCTCTGCCCCTTAGTATTTGTTATTATCTGAAACTTTGTATTATATAAATATCTTATCTATATGGATACTTTTCTATTTTAATGCATTTTGGATGTTTGCGAGTATGGATGTATGTTTCTTCTTTTGCGCTTTATTGTCTTTTACTCACCATCATTGTGCTGATGTCGTGTGAGTTTTATTGTAACGATTTATAAATACTAACTTGAACCATTGCACTCCTTCGAGATTAACACTTTGTTCAGTTTTGAAATCATCTTCGAACGTGAATACCCGAGTGGTGTACACTCCACTCCCTCTTTACAAAAATTTTAACCAAAAACTAATTGAAGTGGAATTGCATTTCTAATATACTTTATGTAATATATACAATCGAGAACTAGAAATGGTGCTTCTTTGAATGTTTAATGTTCCATTAATAAGGAACCGGACTTCCCTCGCGTGTCGTTATGGTGTAGGCTTCGTGGTTCAAGACCGTGCTGATGCGATAAGGCCCCTCCAGACTATTCCTAACTTCTCGGAGTTTGCTTCTTGGGTGCTTGGAAAACTCATCGAAGAACCCAATCTTCCACTTCAAGCATTCGAATTCTAACAGACTTGTCGACATACCAAGACACATTCAACTACCGCATGCCCTTCCTTCGTTCTACTTCCTCTTTGCTCATCCAGAACATCGAGATTGAACGCTAGTTGTTGCTCATTCTGCTCAGACTCGAAGGACTCTACTTGAGCACTACCTCTCATGAGCTCACATGGTGTCACCGCATCGGTGCCGTATGCCAGAGCAAATGGTGTTTCTCCAGTTGCGGTTCGATGAGTAGTCCTATAAGACCACAACACAGCTGGCAGCTCTGAAACCAACTTTGATTTATGTTTGTCGAGTTTCTACTTGAGAATCCCAATGACGTTCTTATTGGTGGCTTTGATTGTTCGTAGGCCTTTGGATTTCTGGGTGTTAAGAAAGTTAATTGGATGTTGTATTCTTCACAAAAATCCCATAATACCCGGTAGTTGAACTAAGTACCATCGTCTGATGGACCTTTCGAGGTATTCCAAACCAGCAAATAATATTCCTGCACAAAAAATTGATGACCTCGACATCTTTGATTCGAGACATAGCTTCCCCCTTGACCCATTTAGTGAAATAGTCATTGGCAAGCAGCACATATCCCTTTTGGCCTACGCCCAGCTTCCCCACTATGTCCATTCTCCACTGAGCGAAGGGCCAGGTCGGATAGCTCGGGTAAAGTGGTTCAGCCCTCCTATGGTTCGTGCTCTCGAACTGCTGACACTTGTCGCGACTCTTCAGAATTTTCTCTGAATCTGATTTTAGGGTTGGCCAGAAGAACCCTGGTGTATGAGCTCGATGCATCAAGCTTCGATCCCCGAAATAGTAACCACATACTCCCTACATGCAATGCATTGAGCCCCGGAATGGTAACCACATACTCCTGCATGCAAGTCCTCCAGAATGTCGAGCCCTTACTCTAAGCTTACACACTTTAACAGAGGCCCTGAGAAGGACCATTTATACAACTCTCCAATGATTATAGTGAATCAGGCGGCCTTTCTTCGAAGCTCTAAGGCCTCGATTCGGTGTATGGGCACCATTTTGTTCTCCAAGTATTGGATGATTCATGTCCGCCGATCGCACTGCTCTGTTGAAACTGAAGCAACACTTTTTCCTAATTCCTCAGTTACTGTGGCTGGCCACTGGACTACCAACATTGGAACAGTTTAAACTTCTCAAACTTGGGAACTGGCTACAAGGTTGGCTAACGAGTCCGCGTGTGCATTCATCTCTCGTGCGATATGCTCTATTTCAATGCTCTCAAATTTTGCTATCTCGATCTTTGCTAGATTTAGGTATTGTTGTAGCTTCGGCCCTTTAACTTGGAATTCTCCCGACAAATGCTTTACCACTAACTGGGAGTCAGTTCGATCTGCCAAATGTGGGATCTTAAATTCTTGGGTTAGGCGGAGCCCAAAGATCAATGTTTCATACTCGAATTTACTGTTTGTTGTGGAGACAGCGAAATGCATTGCCCGCTCGACAGTTACCCCTTTTGGTGAAACGAGTAATAGACCAGCGCCGCTGGCAGCCTGATTGCTAGCCCCGTCTACAAACAAAGTCCAGGAAGATTCCTCTTCTCAATCACACTGAGCAACTCTTGCTCAGCCTCAAGGTGGAGACTTGCTAAAAGGTCCGCCAAAAAGTTTGCCAGGATTTGCAACTTGATTGCGGTACAAGGCTCGTTCTCAAGCCCGAATCCTCCTAACTCCACTGCCCATTTCATCATCCTTCCCATGAGATCCTGCTTTGATAACAGTGATCGAAGCGAGAATGTTGTGACTACTTTATTTAGGTGTGCCTCGAAGTACGGTATGAGCTTCCTCGTCGCATTAACTAAAGCCATATGAGCTTCTCAAGTATTGTGTATCTCTTCTCTGCTCTTGCTAACATCTTATTCATATAATACACTGGGTACTATCTCCCTGTTTCTTCCCGAACTAGAACCCCACCGACAGCAAACTTGGATATTGCCAGATAGAACAGCAGGGTCTCCCCGGGTCCTGGCTTAGACATCAGAGGTAGATTTTCCAAATACCATTTTAACTCTTCGAACGAGGAATCACAAGCCTTTGTCTATTCAAACTTATCCGATTTCTTGAGGACCTCAAAGAAGAGTTGAGTTTTCTCTGAGTAATTGGCCACAAAGCGGCTGAGCGTGGTGAGTTTCCCTATTAGGCGCTGAACCTCCTCGGTGTTGGCAGGTGCTCGAAGGCCTTGGATAGCTTTAATCTGCACGGGATTGGCCTCGACCCCCCTCCAGGTTACGAGGTATCCCAAGAATTTGCCAGAAGTGACCACTAAAGATGCATTTCGGAGGGATTAAGTTTCATGTTGTACCTATTTCAACATCTCAAACGTTTATCTCAGGTGGGCAAGATGATCCACTGGTTCGATGGATTTTACCAACATATCATCCACATAGACCTCCGTGGTCTTCCTAATCTATTTCTCAAATATCTTATTAACCGACTGTTGGTAAATGAGGTCTGCATTCTTGAGTCCAAAAGTCATGACTTGACCGCAATATATTCCTCTGTTGGTCATGAATGCAGTCTTTTCTTGGTCGGCTTCATCCATCGTGATCTGATTGTATCCCGAGAAAGCATCCATAAAAGACATCAGTCCATGTCCTGAGGTAGCATCGACGAGTCGATCGATGTGTGGCATAGGCAAATGATCCTTCGGGCACGCCTTGTTCAAATCTGTGTAGTCCACACACACAAGGTTCTTCCCATTTTTCTTCTTTACCACTACTACATTCGAGAGCCATTCAGGATACTCAACCTCTTGAATTGCTTTGATATTAAATTATTTCTCGACGTCCTTGTCGATGGCTTGGTTTTTCTCTGGAGCAAAATGGCGACACTTTTCCTTGATAGGTGGAAATCTGGGATAGCCTTTGAGCTTATGGGTGGCAATGCTTGGATAAATTCCGATCATATCGTCGTGGGACCACGCGAATGTTTTATGTTCTGCTATAAGAAAGTCAACCAGCTCAGATCAGAGCTGCGAAAGCAGGTTGGCTTCAATAAACATTTTTTTTGTCGAATCTATTGGATCGATTATAACTTCCTCCACGTCTTCCTCACCGACGGTATTGGGAGGTGCAGTCTGTGCGTGGACCTATTAACGATGGTACGATCAGGCAGATTTAGCATCTCCTGATCCAAAATTATCAGATCCGTCGATGGATTCTTCATTGCCATACAATTATGATGACGAGACAAAAGGTTGTGATGCTAGAAGTAGTGTCCCAAATTCTTTCAATGCTCAGAACCACACGATGGGCGCCAATTTGTTGAGGTTTGGCTTTGATTGTTTGGATGATCGGGACCCTAAACGGGAAACTAAATCGAACATCAAGGCTTCGAGGAAGGTTTATAGTCCCCCAGAATGGACTTATTAGTATTTTATAGAAAAATTGGAGTGAAATTACAAAGCTTCTCGTCGGAGAAGGTGATCAGAGTGATACAATAGAAAATGGGTGAATATAGTTGTGTGTACATGGTGTGAACGCACTATTTATACTGTTACATTGAGAGAATCTGAATAACTCCTATCTAAGAGGCCTATTTGCAAATATTTTAGAGATCGATATGCAAATACAGTTGGGGGAAGTTAGAGTCACGCGTTCTCCCCTATGTTGAGTCAGCAAAAGAAATCATTCTGTATCCTTCCACTCGTGGCTGCACTCACGGGGAATCTCGAGGCTAGGTCCATAGAGGCTTCAAATCTCGTAGTGCAAACCTTGAGGGAGCTTTCGAGATGGAGATGCTCGTGCTAGATTCATCGAGAGGGCTGCTGCGAGCATGTGAGAGATTTCGAGAGTTCCACCATCGATTGGCTGGGGTTCGAGGCAATGTCCTCGAAGCCGGTATCCTGGTCTTGTGATCAATGACTGAGATTAAACGGATATTTTGATCTTCAACACTCCACTATCAACATTAAAAAAAGGCCAAAAAGTATGATGAAGCAAGTACTGGCTCTGGACGGTGAAGAACTTGGCATACGCTTTTTGCCCATTCTCTCCCTCCCGTCGTTTCTCCTTCGAAATTGATATTATGCGTCTGTAGTAAAATGATACGAGAGATGCAAATGTGTTTTAGAATTTTCGGAGGTTTAAAAAATTAAATGAAAGATGTTAGATTTGGAAAAGATTTCGCAAATCTCGCGGATGCAAGTAGGTAGGTAGGATTAGACAATTATAACTCCATTTGCAACCAAAACCACTAGCATATGCAACTCGCTTTTAAAAAATGCGGATTTGATCTGGTTCGTCTATCAAAAAATAAGCTACTGAATTGTCGTTTTAATTAATATTTCCACTGTAATACATTCCTACATATATGTTGTTTCTAGTATTAAATAATTAGTCTCCAGCTTTAATTACTCATTTGCAACGTGTAATTATCCAGATAACAAGCTATATATCTTATTTCGTTGGATTTTAAGAACCCCAGAATCATAGGAATCGCATGTTGAATTGCAATTCATTTTTCAGGATCAATTTCAAATATCATAATTTATCATACATCAGTTATATTCTAATCATACATATATTAATGTAAAATGGAGAACACAGGGGTTTAGAAAAAATACCTAATTTTCGTTTTTTTCACTTGATTTCATCAAAATATGTAATCACTTGATATCCTAATCATTATATTTTTTTTAGTTTTACTGATTCGATTTGTATGCTTCGTCCGGAGTTGATAACACTAAACATGGAGACTGTATTTAGGGTACATGGAGACTGTATTTAGGGTGATCCTGTCTATGGTTTCAAACACAATTACTTTTCACACTTTTAATATTACTTTTCTATTAATTATTCATATTAATATATTTTTATGTTATTTTATTAGTTTGAATATTGTTTAACTTTTAGTGACTACACTTATTAGTGCAAAATTAAAAATAATTCTCTTTATCAATCTTGAAGAATATTACATAGTCCAAAAGAATAGAAGGTTAATAAAATTGGCAAAAACTTATATTAGACTTGTCTAAATAATTTAGACGGATCTAAATAGTTTATTTTTACTAATCCAAATACATAGTTGTCTTGGATCCTAAATCCAAACCCATATTTGTCCTAGATTCTAAACCTAAATTCACCTAAATTATTTAGGTGGTCTAACGAGAGATCTCCTTAATAAAATTTATATTTTTTTAGAATATAAAATTGATGTCTATTTACGTAATTATAAATTGTGTTTCCAGGGTTAGAAGTATAATTACATTGAAGATATTAGTTATGGCAAAGATGATGTTATATGGCATACAATAAACAATGATGAACCTAAAGGGTAAACATTTCTAAAATTAAATGTGTGAAAGTAAATATGTAAATGTAACACCCCATATTTTATTTCCGCTAATTATAATTACTATAGCGACAATCGGCTCATTATGAGTGATTAATTATCTGAAGATTAACAGGCTTAAATTGCGTATATTATGATTTAATATGATAGAATATGTTGAGAGGATTTCAGAAGTGGTTCCAAAATCTCAATCGAACATTTGTAGAGAAAGATATTGCGAGTATAAGATTTACCGGGAAATTGTCAATGACGATGATGTCATAACTCTAAATAGTCAGGTATGACCCGAGATATTGAAACATTGTGATTCATCGAATAATAAATTATGTCACTACGTTAGTTTGATTGAAATTGAAATCGGATAATTGAAATATCGCGTAGTGGGTCAGAGATAATGGAGTTGTTAGCTCGTGTCATCAATTTTGTCCCCACACCCACTCTCTCCCCTATAAATACACCCTCACCCCCTTCATTTTTCACTTTCCAAAAATTGTAGAGAAGCCCTCGAAAAATTGACACTCATATCTAACCTAGAAAATTTTCATTCAATCTATGGAGTCGAACTCATTCAATCAAAGGGGTAGTGATTGGCAGGAGTGCTAGCCATCAACTCAAATCGAATTTTAGTATTCAAGGTAAAACCCTAGCTAAACTCCCTTTATACTCATCCTTGAATAACGTGATTAATCTTTGTTAAAATCATGTTGTTATGCTTCATTTTCATGTACCAACATCAATTCTAAACATCCCATTCCATTACCTCTTGATTTAGATCTTAACCCTAAAACTCTAGTTTTTTATACCCTTCATTTTGTGTCGTAAAATGATCGAATGTTGTTATGAACCACCTAGTATCTTTAGTTGGAATATTTGGGACTTGTTGATGCCTTCATCGTAAAATTTGGATAAAAAACATGAAAATTTCTGAGAGTTTTCTAGGTGTTCTATCGACCCAATTGGGGCTCGATCGACCTTGAAGATCGAGTCGATCCAGGCCCGATTGATCCGATCCATCAAGAACACCTAGAACACACCCAGAAATCTTAAGGATCGACTCAATCCCCCTTCAAGATCGACTCGATCGATCAAGAACATTGAACTTAACCAGAAAAAGCTTTTCGACCCAATCTGAAGCTTGTTTAACCCTACTGATCGACTCAATCAATATATGATCGAGCCAATCGTCCTCGAACCTTGATTGCCCGATCCAAAAGTTGATCGACCATAATAATTGACTCAATCCATATATGATCGAGCTGATTGTTCTCACACCTCGTAACCTCGAGCCTCATGCTTCAAATTTTTGAACCTCACACTTCATCATCTCGAACCTCCTACTTCGTTCAATTCGAACCTCGTACTTCAATAACCTCGAACATCATACTTCGTTCAGTTCGAACCTCATACTTCGTAACCTCGAGCCTCATGCTTCGTAATTCTGAACCTCACACTTCATTACCTCAAACCGATCACATCGTCACTTCAAACAACACACTTTGTTTACCTTGACCCAAACTTTGATCACCTCGACCCGAACTTCGACCTACTCGACCCGAACCTCGAGTATCTCGATCCCAACCTCAATCTATTTCTCAACTAAATTAACAATTGACCGACCCGATCAGATTCTGATCAACCCAAGTGAGAACATATTTACTTTGAATCCTTTCTAAACACCCTGTTCAACTTTACTTCGCAACTTAATGACTGCTTGAGAAGAACATAAAGAACCTCGACTCGAACCCGATATGAAGAGTTCAGTTACACCCATTGATATTCTAAGTATCCAACCGTGGCCCCTCTCTGACCCAGTGACTAAATGTATTACTTAAATAATCCAAGAGATTATAAGATGCATTATGAAAATTCAGTACATCGTTATCAGTGATTCGACGTCGTACTCACATTCGTAGTTTTATGAAGGTTTTTGCTTCATCGAGATAGCTGTTGAGCCGCACCTACCTGTTTATCATCAAGCTAACTAGGATG
>AYJT01067706.1:0-13566 GCA_001278415.1 Ocimum tenuiflorum
GTTTTTATAGGTTGAGATTATGTCTGAGATTGGATTGTTGGAGTGGGTTATGTGGATAGATTTTTGGGCGGTTCTGAGGCGGAGAAGATTGTAGCGTGGTGAGAGGTGGGTGGCGGTGGAGGCTGGATAGGCGGAGGATGTCGGAGTAGCAGCGGCCGCGTTGGTGGCGACGGCGGCCATGAGAGCAAAGGAGATATGGGGTGTTGGTGGATGACTAGCCAAGGGTTTTTATTATGGTTTAAAAATTTGCTCGGTTTTTTATTTATACTTTTATTCCTTTTATATTATATGATACAAAATAATTAGATTATGTTATTTACTTTATTTAATATTTATTCTCCTTTTTCCCTGATTTTGTGAATCTTATATAATTATGATAGTCCCGAACCTTATAAGATTTGACTGTCCATAATTTTTTTTTAGAAAGATTTTGACTATCCATAATTATATAACCTTCTTAATTCGTTTCTTTTATTAATAAATTCCTTGTGTTGCTTTTTGTTTGCATTATTTATCAGAGATATTACTAATACGAAATCACAACTACCTTCAATATTAGCTTTTCCAATTGTAGAATGACACAAATTTCAAATTCCATCAAACCCTTGAATCCATCATATTGAACGTAATCGAAGTTTATGCATTAAGCAACACTAGATTGTGAATTAGCTTAGCTACTTGGACATTGGTGTCTTATTCTTAAATTTCAATCTCAAGGAATGAGGATCGAGTACCATGAATGTATAAGAAATTGACAACATAGCCAATCAATAATTCTTATTCAATCGAGTTATAGACTTATAGCTAGTAGTAAAATTTTGTTTGAGCTTGTTCGGTAAAATTTATTGATTGATGCTTGTTGAGTAAAAGTTTTCTTCTTACATTTTAATTAGTAGTAAATGTTTAAGTTATAAGAAAATGATAAATTATATTTTAACAATTAATAATATATCTTTAACAAAAATAGTAAATATTTGAACATAAATTTCAATTTAGAGAATTTTTACATACTCGACTAAAGTGTGGTTAAATTTACGAATTTGGAAATATTTGATGAGGCAAAACTCAAGACTCCATTCAATTGCTTCCTAGTTACGAAGGATTACCTTTTTAAAAAGTTAAAGAAGAACAGAATCACAATGTAATTGGAAAAAAAAAAAAATAGATAGATTCGTAAACAACAAATTTCGAAATTTATTTATTAACTTTATTGACCGTGACTTTTTATGTGTTTACATATCATTATTTTAATTTTTAAGTACTAAAAAATGATATACATGTTACGATTACAATTAAATAAAATATTATGATGGCGCTAATATTAAACAAAACAATTATGATGCCACATTTAGAGTACCATTTGGTCCAAACAAGTTTTTTCGGAGGAGTACGAGGAAAAGATATTCAATTTGAAGAATAGTTAAATTTTGACCATTTGACTTTCCAGTTGATTCCTGAAATTTTAATCTCAATTTTCGAAAAATATATCAGAATCTCAAAATAAATATCGTGTACAACGCAACACATAAAATACTGTTAACTACATGATATAAATTATGGCTGATAAATAAACTTACGAATCATAATTTTATTTTATTTATTATATTTTAAATTACAATAAATTCACACAAACGTCCCCACATAAATTTCAACACATTGACCTTTAAGATCACGGAAAATGTGCTTACCCACCCAGAAACGGTAGACTACGAATCATAATCTTGACATTATCCGATTATTTTTCTTTGAGGATAGCTTCTATGGTTAAATTGTGGAGAATAAATTCTTTCGCATGTGACATGAATTTAACGTTATGTAGTGGTCTTTTCGGCAAAAATACGTGGTTGAATTGGCTTTGAAGTTTGAACACACGGTGTTGACTCCACAGTGTGATACATTTTCATTAATCTGGCATATATAAAAATATTTTATATTATCCCGTAGATTATGCATGCTGCAGAATTGGACTACGTGATATAATATGTAAGGCTTAGACCGCCTGAATATTTCAGACGCATATAAATAGTTCATTTTTATTTATATTCATCTTAAACCTAAATTCAAATTTATATTCACTTTGATTTTAAACTCAAACTCGCCTACATCACAGGAAACCTGCTCAATATGTAAACATTTTGATGTTTTATTGAAATCCAACAACCTTAAGGTTTGCAAGATAATGAGATATAAAAACTTTATTCACAAAGCCAGAGACTTTTTTCATTTCATCATTGTTTGCATATAGTTAAGATTTATGTTTTATCATTTGCATTAATTTTGATTTTATATTTACTATTAGATATGTCATTTTTTTTATTGATTTTAGCTAAAAACTAAAACTTTTGCACCATGTAGGCTCAAATAGGTTTTTTAAAGGGTGAAAGTTCGGTCCATTCCACTAAAAAAGTCAGACCCAAGTTTACATAAAACCTATCATAGATTAGTTGATATATAAAAAAGGCTAGGCTCTGGTTCATCAAATTAATAGGAGGTTTAGGTCTGTCGAGCCAAGGTCTGGCCTATTTTACGTGCGTCAATCACTGTCACGTAGATTAGTTGGAATTGTTAAACTTGTGTATCTCATATACTTGAGTTCAATCTTGCCTCTCCTGGTCTCACACATTCAAAGAAAAGTTGGTATTCACACACTAGAGTAATTTATTCTATATCCGTGTCTTTAGAAAATTAGATATTCGGCAACAATATAAAGATGCCACGCTCAAGAGGAATTTTTATTGAGATGAGGTTTTTGTGGGCTCAATACCATTGAAAAAGCATCCAAAGGGCCCTTTTTATATTCAATTTATCCTAATTGAATACTAAAATGGAATGCCCCAACTAATTCTAGAGAAAAAGGGTGGAACACAATTTTTTCATCTTTCTTAATCACAAAGTGCTCCCCTAAAATCTCAACCATCTCATCACTCTTGTCGGCTACAAACTTTGACCAGTTTCCTGATAATCATAATCAAAATATTTAATTTTTAGAATGGTCAAATGTGCAACACATTTGATGGAATAATAAAGGATATTACGACCATTGTTTGATTTAAGCAAATATTTTCATAAATGTGTGTTGTGAATTGAGTAACTCCCAACATCAGAATGGTTGGCAGTTGCAGAGGTTGATGCTGAGGTGCGAGTTGTTGGGGGCCAAGAGAAATGGGTGACAAACATATGCCACTAATAATATAGAATATGAATATCCCACAATATTCCATTCTTATTATCCACAATCACATATTTTTCAACTAAAAAAGTGTTCTCCAACTGCAACATTATTTTGTTCTTTTATTTTCCGTCGTCAAACACCAATTTTGGTCGGTCTATTTTCAATGGGCTCGACAAACTTTTGTCGATTCAAGAACGAGTGTAAACAAATCAACCTCAATTTTAACGAACACAAAATCGGCCCGTTTACTCTTAAATAGAGTTGAGTCTAGTGTTAACAAAAACATTTAGATTGATTAGGGTTTAGGGTTTAGGCAAATCTTAGGCAATATTATGAGAAGATAGATTTATTTATATAATAATTGCTTGATGTGCTACAATACTTGAATAAAATTATAATATAACAGATGCAATATATTAAAGTAATTCTCTCGACAATGTCATATTTATAATATATGAAAACTTACATACTAATACTAAAACGCTATAAAATTGTATGAGTAATCACTATTAGAGTCAAGTCTCTGATTCACAAGCTTAGCTAGGCTCAGTTAAACCCATATTGACCCACAAATTATCCTGTAAGTGCAAGAGTTGAAAACTTGATTACAAATTTCAATACAATTTTTTACCAGTTTAGCAATTATAACACACTTTTTTGAATTTTGAAAATTTGCAATTTGTGCTATTATCACCAAGATTCAGGAGTATTACAACTTTAAACTAGTAAATGATTGTGATTAACCTAAAACGTTAACACATGATTCAACACTAGTACACTACCAACAGTTTGATGCAAGTCAATAATGCTGCCCAATCAACTAAAGAAGCACCAACAAATGAGGAAGAAAAATGACCAAGACAGAAAAACAATAATCCAAGATCATAATAGATTAATCTTTAAGTTTTGTTAACATCACCCTCTTTAACAAGGGGTGAGCTTATTCAAGAGAGCACACTGAAAACAACGTACAGAAGCCAACTTTATGGAAGTTCGTCATATGCGTGAGGAAGAAGAAGAGAAGAGGCAGAGGATGAGAATTTGTAGTGTTACTTTGGAAGTTCAACTATACTTCCTTCCTCTACACAAGCAAGCATCAACCTGTTCTCATTATTATGTGAGTGCCGCTATCAGTGTCAACGATGCCACTAATTTCACCAACCTTCAGACTGAAGGTGACATCTTCAAACGGTTTCTGCATCTGACCTCGCCCAAAAGGACCTACAAAGAGCATGTGGAACGAAGTTATAGTGGTAGCATTATGGTATACATTGTCATTTAATAACGTTGTCGACCAAATAAACGTATAGGTACATCAGACACTTGAGAGATGGAGTAGGAAGAGTACTGTAATTCATGCCAATGGAAAGTCAGCAATAGTTGCAGTAACAACACCAATAAATAAGGGAAAACTGCATCCTTTACAAACCCAAATTCAATACTGGCAGTAGATGACAGCACTGCATAACAAAGGTGAAATGGCTCCTATCTGGGCATCGTCAATAATATTGGTACAAATAAAGAAGCTTTAAAGATGGAAGTCAATCACTTCTAAATGCGATATAGCAGTAAAAATTAAGTTACAAACGGCACTCAACCAAGCAAATTTGAAGACTCAAGGAGGAATACACAAGCAAAAGAGGGTTTCCATGCTATATACACAGGTAGTGCCATACCTCTTACGTACACACAGGACTTAAAACCCGTGTGTATAGCTACTGTACATAGCATAGATAGGGAAATTCTACCTAACCAAATTGCGTATTACCTACATGGAAGTTGGGATTTTGATAAGCTCTTGCTATTGATACCACACGTTAAAATCTTGTTTTGATTTTTTCTACTTGTCAGCATTCAACTACTTGATTGTAGTGATTGTAGTGATGAATTCGATACTGTAGAATTTCCCAGCATCGACAAAAGCAATATCAAATAGGTTTTAGCAGTTTTGTGCAGCTTAAATCCCCTTTGATGTAACAGGGCTAACAAAGAAAAGATATTGGGTCTTCTCTTCTATGTTTGAAGCCCTAATAATAATTTATAGCCGAATAGAAAGTATAACGAAATCAAGAAGGAAAAGTGCATCTTCAGATTGAAGTGGATCAATTGCATCACAAAATAACATCAACCAGCATTAATTACATCACAATACGATATTAAAATAAATTTTCCCTAATTGCATATTGAAAACCCTTTCCATTCTACAAATTCAACTGGCTAAAGTTCCATGTACTATAAATATGTAAGGATTCAACGTACACTGTACCAGTGAACTTTGATTGGAAACTTAAATGAAGAGTAACACTTGGCGGATAATTCCTATGAATCCCCAAATTCTCACAACTAAACAATTTTCTAGGACCTCCGAATCAATGAAAATCTTCAAAATTAAACAATATTTCTCAAGCAGCTTTTCTTCGACAAAACCAAGCGAACAATTATAAGAAAATAACGCCTCACAACAAATTAAGCACAAAACAGTCCACCAGCAGGAGTTAATTTACGAAATCAAAAATTTATTTCCGCGAACAAATGAAAAACCAAATATCCGTACCAAGATCGCCGCCGCGCTTGGCTGAGCTGCAGTCAGAAAGGCGGGACGCAACTTCGTCGAACCTCGTTTTTCCGGAAACGATGTCGTCTCGGATGGCCTGAAGCTGGGCGACGGCGGTGTCCCTTTTGGTGGCGGAGATGCGGCGTCCCTCAGGATCCCTCCATGAGGACTTCCGACGAGATCCTTCGTGTTTTAGGAGTATATGCGACGCCCTCACCTGCTCGCTCGATGACATTTTCGCCGGATTATGCGGCGGCGGAGATCGAGTATAGTGGAAGTGGAGTGGAAATCTAGTTAGTGTTTTGTGAGACTGTGTGAAGAGGGGACCGCAAAATGTGTGATAATATATAATTTATATCATGGAACGTATAATACAATAAAGCTATATTAATATTACTTTTTCCAAATTTATTATATTTTTATCAATTTCATTTTTCTTCTAATTTATTTCAGATATTAATTTCTTTTAAACAATACAACCGTTTTCTTTCTTTCTTTCTTCTACTTCTTTTTAAATTTAAATTGACTTCAATTTGTAAATCAAAATCATATTTGTATGTTTTTTATATTTTCTTTACTCGTTTTTATTAAGTTTGATGAATGTAATTAAATTGATAGATAATAAATCCATAGAATCGATGTACCATTAACTAATAAAATTTTAAATATATTTTTGAATAATCATTAAAATATATCCAAATGTGGATAAATTTATATTTGGGACGATGTCACCCATCCTCAAAATGATGGAGAACATGATTTCAATTAAATTCGACAGTTTCGATTTATTTGTGTTGTGCTCATAAAATCAATTCAAATACTGAAGAGAAAAAATATCCTTTTAAACTCAAAATCATTTGGTAAACGAACAAGCTCAAATGCAATTCTTTCTTAAAATAAAATGTGATTCATTACTAAAATGTCATCCACCATATTTTTGTACAAAGTATCTTCCATAATTTATCCATTACATGATTTGTAATTATCCACATCCATAATACACTTATATTTATTATTTTAATATTATCATTAGACCTATTGATTAATAAATACCAATTACCATATCATATATGTGGATACATGTATAAAATCAAGTAATTCTATTTGAAAATTAATTGAGTGACTATAGAGGCCCAAATCACAGCCCAATATGGAGATTTTATCCATCAATAGGCCCAACTAATCGTATTATCGTCTATATTGTGAGATACAGGAGAAATTTCATTGGCAGTCTTCTATCTGACAGTCCATTTTTTTTGCTGCAAAAGATTGGCAACAATGGCGCCGGTAATTTCTGACTCAGTCTTCGATCTGGTTTTTACTCTGAATTTGGTTTTATTTTCTTTTTATGAGTGGATGATTAGGTTCTTGTTCTTATGTGCTCGCTCTGAAGCTTGCATTTGATTTGATTTATTAACACTCTGTTGACTCTGTCTGGATCTGGGATATTGGTTTTAGCTTTTAGACCATCTCCAACAATAACAGTAAACTCAAACTCAAAATACAATAAATGTAATCACTCACACCAAATTCAAATTCTTGAGTTCTGAACACCAAATTTAGGTTTGTTTTTAGTGTAAAACCTATTTTTCGGTTTTAGGATTGTGTTTTCTGAAATAAAACTACTATTTTTTTTGGTTTGGGATGAATTATTGGAGATGTCCTTAATAACTAATTAGAGCATAATAGCTTTTCTTTTGAAGTTGGATTTCTGATGGGATAATTGAAGATAGAGAAGGGAATCAAATAAGCATGCTTATGCTGTTTTAATTGAAGTGAATGAAGCTAAGTGTTGAAGTTTGGTAGACTATAACTACGATAAATGTTTATGTTGAGAGGGACTCATTTGAAATCCCAATGATTGTGGTTGAGTTGAGTTAAATGTGTACATGGATAATGCATGGCTAATTTCCCAAGAAGTGCTATAGTGATTCACTTATTTCATCTCAATTGCGACATCTGATTAGCTTTTGCCTGTTGTTCTCTTTTTTGGTGTGGATTGAAATGTGTGGAGAAAAGAGAAAAAGCATCATTGGTATAATCTTTTCAAAAACCTCCTTGTGCGTAAACACACTAGATTTCTCACCACTATAAAGTTGTTGAGCTACCTTTTCAACATCCACATCAGACATGCCGCTACTTTTTCAATCATATGCTTCTTCGATCAGATCCCAAAGATATTAAAATTTTCTTTCTTGTAGGCATCCCTCAACTTGGCCCTTAAAACGATCTCTTAGCGATTCAATGCTTATTTCATCCCCCATAACCCCCTAAGTTGTTTGCTCGCACTTCCTAATACATTTCCCTGACGTGTCTCCAAAATGTCGCACTATTTTGGTTAGTGTCAACAATTGAGTTATGAGAGACGTTGACCCAAGCATACATCAGTGCAAGATCTTCTTGATCTATCCAATCTTTTGTACTATTTGAAGTGTTTGAATTTGGGATTTGATATTTTCATGCGCCTAAACATATGAAATCTAGGGATTCAAATTGGTTTGAAAATCTTCAAGTATTAAGATTTTCAAGTTTAGTATAATAATTTTGGGAGTCTGAGAAATTTGAGTATACAAGAAAAAATTATTTGGATCCATTGATAAAAGGGAAAATGGATTTGAGATTTTTCATGAAAATAAGTAGATTGGTTGAAATCTTGAAGTTTTGAGGATTTGACATTTCTATTTACACAAAAATATTGAGGATTTTTTTCTTCATGAATGGATGCGATTGATTGCTATGCTATTGATAATGGTTGGTACAAGAATGAGAGGATTTGTACTTTACATGAACGGATGGTATCTAAATTTATAAAGAAATATCAGTGTGTAAAGCACAATTCTTGTCATTCTCATATCATTCATTTATCTATAAAACAATCAATCTCATCCGTTCACGAAAAAAATTCTCAAAATTTCTGAGACCTTGAAGATTTTCCAACCAATATGTCTATTTTTCCTGAAAATCTTGTATCCATTTTGCCTTTTATCAATGAAACTAGATAATTTTTTTTCAATCTTAAAAAATTTATCAAATTCTCAAAGATTATTATCCCAACCTTGAAAATATTGATACTCAAAACAAACGAATTCGAATCCCCATTTTTCATATGTTCAAGGGCATGAAAATATCAAATCCCCAAACTTATATACTTCAAACAGTCCAACAAGAAGATCTGACACTAATGGATGCTTGGTCAACGTATCTCAGAACCTAAACGTTGAAACTAACTAAAATAGTACGACATTTTGGAGAAGCATTTGAAAAATTTATGAGGGAGCTCGAGCAGACAACTCAAGGGTTATGGGAGATGAAAGAAGCGTTGAGTCGCTGAGAAATCGTTTCAAGAAGCTGAATACAAATGTAACCAAGTGGATGGGTGTCAACAAATAAGCATATATAAAAAAATTACCACCATTCTGACGCGGATGTTGAAAAGGTAGCTTAGTAATTTTATAGTAGCGGAAAATCTGCTAAATTTACGCACAAATAAGATTTTTGAAAAAATTATGCGCCATTATCTGAGTGGGATTGAAATTGGGCATTGGGTGTCAACAAACTTGTACTGATAGAGCATATGCCGACGATGCTGATGTTGAAGAAGATTGTGGAAGTTCCAAAAAAAGTCAAGAACCACCGAAGTAGATAATGACCCAAAAATCTCCTACGGTGAAACTCATGTTAGTGAAGTTTCAACAATTTATCGCCCCATTGGCAAAAAACAAGGCGAAAGGCAAAAACAAATGCATCACCACAAAATTATTTTGAATGACTACATTGCAACACTTTACTTGGTAAGAACAACTTATTTTCCCAAGAACAATTTCTTAAAAACCGCCTTATGTACGAATTATTTTCGTAATGATCTGGTGTGATATAGTTGTGCTCGTGTTTCCTATGTAATCGGTGTACTTTTTTTTTGTTGCAATTGTCTTATTTTATCGTCGGTGTGTTATTATATATTTTTATTACTTCAAATACAAGTAATATTTTTTTAATCTTAAAAATAAAATTAAATAAAACAAAATATTGCTGTGGTTGGATAATCACGTATACACCATAGATTGTTGTGGTTGGATTTGAATGATTATTTATAATGTAGAGGAAAGATAAATTAATTAAGTATTGAAGTGATTCTGATAATCTTAGCCTTATAGTCTACGGTTGAAAGCTAAAGGTCTATCACAAAGGATTTCTTTTTGAATGAAAATAATCTATCATGAGAAAAATCAGATCTTCATTGTCGCCTCAGCCGATCAGTTGGCGGACGGTAGTTCTTGCACTAGTCTGCACCAAAATCCATTTTCTACATATTAGACTTTACGTGAGATTTATTGTAATATATTGTACTTAAATTGAAAAAAATACATGTATAAAATCCCAACGCACAAGTGATTAAAGTTTCGAAGGAGATATCCGGAAAAAGATGTAATAATATTGTATTATACTTAAAAAAAGTCAAGTACAAAGTCAAAGGTATTTGGTCTAGCAGTACTCATCCAAGATCAAACCCTTCCTACCATAATCTAATATTGTAATTCAATTAAAAAAATAACAGGTATAAACCAAAAGAGGTGTAATAATTGGTCATTATTTGCATTTATAATTTCAGCTGGGCAACGGACTAACAATTAATTAAAATAAGAAAAATATGTGCAAAAGAACGTGCAAAATAATCAATAATTCTCAAAAACCGTAACGTTCAAGGACGCTAATGTTAGTACGTAAAATTTCTTTATTTGGAAAATCATCATCAACATTCGTCCATGTATTTTGAGAGACTTCGTGTAAAAGACTCAATTTAAATTCGAAAAATTAACTTATATTTATCGACCAAGATTTATTCCAGAACTAAATCACTCCCAAATGAACAATACGCAAATTTCATTTCATATTTTCAATCTTTAAAAACTGTAAATTATCAATGGATAATAATGGAGATATGGCTGCTTTTTTTTTTTGGTACAGGAAATGACTAGTTTCTAGTTAAACTAAAATAAAACGAGGGCGAGCAACACCATCATATCATAACGAAATCATGGCTTCACTCTGCCAGAGGTTCCTTGAGTTCTTGATTGTCATACGGAATATATGATCCCAATGGCGTCATACAATCAATTGTGTAATTCGCCTCCATGTGATTTCAAACCATGCATGTAATCAGTTTTAATCATTTCTATTTAACAAGAAACCAATTATAATTATATAAAGCTACGCACATTTGTTTCTATTTAATATGATATAGTTTGAATCGACGCACAACGAAAATATAAATGCAGCATGTCAACCAATAATAAAAAAAGATTTAATGACTCAGTAGTAGGGAATAAAAATAAGGTATTAAATATATATATTTTGATAGGAAAATAAGGTATTCATAACAGGCTCCATGTGAGCGGCACATGGTTCCCATCTACAATAATCCATGACGTATTAGGGGGAAATGAATTCTCATAACTTCTACACATTTCGTTTGGAAAAATTTCAATTAGGGGCATAATGGGAAAATTGTCGTATAAATTACCTTTACTGTTTTTCTACATTATCATACATGTATATAATTTTCATCTCATATGTTTCTTTGTCGTAAGAATTACGACAGTACAAATCACAGGATCATCTATATTTTTTTTAGAAGGGATCATCTATATAAATTGCGAGAAAAGTGGTGATTTGATTAAGAAGAGCTCTTATTACGATACCACTAATTAATATAACATACGGTTGAGATTTAATTGACGTCGGTACTTTAATATAACACAACATCAACATTACAATTAGACATTTCAGGGACTTTTTCTTAAAAAAGCAACCACAAATTTACAAATGATTTAAATAATTCGTAGTTAATACGATTTCATGGTGAAAATTTAAAAATAATTTTATGAGGCGATAATATGCACATCGTATTTTACAAGAATTATCATGCAATTTGTCCATATTTTATTTGATCTGTATTTTGAATGAGTTAAAAATGCACTTGAAGAGGCGTAACAATCCATTATCATATGATTTGCCCAAATTTTCTTAGATCTATATTTTTGATTGAATTTTCTTTTCCAATAAACATAAGCAATATAAATTTGAAATCATCTCTCGTTTGATATATGAGTGAAAAAGTATTTTTAATTGAGTAGAATATGATAATTTAAAATTTCCAAATAATTTTAGAAGAAAAAAAAACTATAATCAAATTCTACCGTCGTCAATTGTCACTCTTAATTATTTCCAATAATATTCTTGTATACAATACAATCATATTAGTCATGACAATAATTTGGGGAAATCTTGATCATTAGGTCCTCACATAGTATGGTGGAAACTCTTATTTATTGATCACACAACAACCATCTATTATTTGTTTACAGACATATATGAGTTTAGGATCATTTATTGTCAAAAAGTGGTACGTTCCGTAGAATATCACAAAATATTGCATAAAACAATGCAAATGTTTACAATAATTTTAAATTTTTTTTACTATCTTCAAATTACAATAAATTTCACCCAAATGTCTCTACATAAACTCGAACCCTTAACCTTTAAGATCAAAGAAAGTGTACTTACCACTACACCCTGAACTAGTAGACATGTTTACAATATTTTGTATCACCATATACAACAGAACGCCTTATTATGTAAAATGAATTATTCAAATCCCACTTTTTGAACGCTGTCAATCGTATTAAATGATTATTAGTAAGAGTAAATGATTAATCCAAAGAAACAAAGCTTAAAGCCATATGCAGAAATAGTAGTTGAAATTTTTTATAGGCCACATGGGCGGGGCCCTCCCTTATATAATAATAGTCTCACTTAATAGAGACAATTAGTCTTAATCAAGTTTTGGAGGGCGAGGCCCCAGTATATATTCCCCAAATCTTGACAAGATTAATTAACTAATTTAATCATGTTGAGACAAGGATCACAGTGAAACAAGAAAATCTTCAATCTTAACGCACTAAACCTGTCATTTAGTTTGTTTACTATACTATTTTTGGGGAAAACCCCACATTGATTTAATTTGTGGGATATTATATTTATTCGCACTAAATTAAACCTGTCATAGAGTTTGTTTACCATTGCAAATTACTTTGGATACACACTAACAATCACGTGTAAACTTCGTTACCACTTAAATTTCGTCATTAATATATTAGCTCCCCGACGACTGCACATAGAAACGCAACTTAAGCTGAAATTTAACTGATTTGTATAAAATATCACTGATGATTAATTTACTTATTTTTTGCTGTACTAGTTGAATATACAACTTCTAGGTCACACCCATAACTTTTTCCTTTCCCTAACCCACGAATTAGATGTCAAGTAAAATACCGATATAATTAGGATTTTGTTCGGTTAGAACCCCAGAATGAGGACTAATTGTGAATCCAATATCCTAATTCTTAAAGGTAAAATTATTAATCCAGGGCCGAAAGCTTGAAATTGTCAGGATTTCATATCGATTCCGTATACTAGTTTGCTATCCGCCAATACAACCGGGAGTTATGAATTATGATCCCAAACCCATAATCCAATCTTTAGTGCCCTGATAGTCCAAATATGAAATATCAATTATGTTATATTTAACTTTTATATATTTTCAACGAAGTAAAATGTTTAAAGAACAAAAAATTAAAAGGATGTCCTATCATACACGTACTAAAAGAGTGTATGTTGTATAATTATTTCACAACACTTTACTTTAATAACACAATGCGGAAAGATAATGTGATTTTTTGGATTGTGCAGAAGTCAGTCATTATTGGTCCTATCCTAAAGCAATTGTGTGAAATTGAAGATTGCAATGCCTTCAGATTACATTGCTCCCACTTGTTCT
>AYJT01067723.1:0-10443 GCA_001278415.1 Ocimum tenuiflorum
TCTCCAAAATATTATTCAATAAGTTTGCCCTAGAATTACATTTATTAGGTAGATATTGTATTTTTTCATGCATTTCTTTGGTCTAATTCACTGGAATTACGATTGATGAACTGGAACGCATGCGATTTTCTTTTCTGAGTGCTTCGTCTTTATTAAAAACTTAAGGCTTTGTTTGTTCCATCTCTCAAAAATGCGAAGAACCTTTGAAAAGATTAATATTAGTTTTTTACATAAGGAGATAGAAAAAGTAGAATGGATTTTGGAGGGAATACTCCCTTCCAAAATTGTGAAATACGCCTTTTCGGGAAAAGAGGTAACCAAACAAAGCCTAAGTCTCACAATTAACATATTATTAAGTTTTTAACAAGCCACCAAAATTCGAATCATAAACTTAGGTGGAAAATGAAAATGTTATGTCTGTCACTTTTTATGTATAAATCTTGATATTGGTTGAACGATTTTCTTGATTGTTTCAATGAATAATGATCCATCTCCACACAAAGGCACTTATATGCCTATTCGAGCAACAAAGGCATCTTACCGTGATATGTTAACGTTGCAGGCCACGGGATGGGGGGAATTCTAGCCGGCGGTGCGGCCGCAGCTGCAGCCGCCTACGGTGCCCACCACCTCGCACACGGACACGGGGCCTACCACCCCCACGGTGGCTTTTACGGCCACCACGGCAAGTTTAAGCACGGCAAGTTCAAGCACGGGAAGCATGGCAGGTTCAAACACGGGAAGCACGGCATGTTTGGGAGGCACAAGCACATGAAAAGATGGAAGTGATGCTCAACGAACTATCCCTGTGCGTCGCCTTATACTTTACTTCCTTATGCTTCTACTGTTCTGTTTTCAGTTGCTGTTCGTTGTTTTATTTCCCTGTGTTTATGGATTTTATTGCATTTTAGTACTATTACATTCTTCATGTATGGTTTTGTATAGAGTTTGGTAGTTGGTCACTATTTTATATCACTGGGATTTCTGAAGATATTGTATGTGTTCAAGATTAGGTTTTTTGTGTATAATATGTCTTGTTAAAATGCACGCACGTAGGTTACCGTAAGTTCACCCTCGATTCTGTCTTAAGCTTATTTTGTTGTTTGTGAATGACTTTCATATTAGGACCGAAAATACCAGATTCTTTGGAACTAAGTGAAAAATACTGTCAATGGTGGGACCAACATACGACTAAAGGTAAATCTATTGGGATTAAAATGAAATGGAATTGTGTCCTATTAAAAAAGAGCTTGCAAATTATTCATCGTGTAACAGACCACGTTGCCAAAAAAGTCTCTTGTTCAGATGAACTGATATTCACCTTCACTTCTACGTGCGAGGGGGTGATCTCGTTGTTTTGTCTGAACGGTTTATTGCTCGATCACGTAGCAAACTACGTGGCCATTAGGTCTCTTGTCTAGACGAACAGATCTTTGTTGCTATATGTGAACTCAACCTTGTAGTGCCAAATTGCGCAATCAACCTTTCGCGTAACAGACTGTGTTGCTATTAGGTCCCTCGTCTAGATGGTTCACGTATGGTGCTCCATCACTACTTAATTGATCTTGAACATCATTTTTCCATCGTTTTTCAACCTCATTGGGTAGTGTCGCACCCTTTACAATGGACAACGTGAGACCCGACAGGGCCAACCCTATCCGTGGTGCTCCATCACTATTTAATTGATCTTCAACATCATTTTTCCATCGTTTTTCAACCTCATTGGGTAGTGTCGCACCCTTTACAATGGACAACGTGAGACCCGACAGGGCCAACCCTATCCGTGGTGCTCCATCACTATTTAATTGATCTTCAACATCATTTTTCCATCGTTTTTCAACCTCATTGGGTAGTGTCGCACCCTTTACAATGGACAACGTGAGACCCGACAGGGCCAACCCTATCCGTGTGCCCACGTAAGAATTCAACTTTGAGCCAAATAAAAGTTCATTCTATCACACTTTCTCTATGTGTTATTCCAAATATGGATTAAATATAGAATCTAGGTTGATATGAAATATTATTAGAGTTGGATTTAGCTCCAGATATTTGGGCTTAAATATCGCTGCAACAAAATATAAACATGCAAAATATTATAAAATCTTTAACTAAATAAAATTATTATAAAATTGCTGAAATGGAAACATATTACAGAAGACAGTGTCCTGTGTTCCCGGAGCTGCTAACCATATCGGTATTACTTGCACGTGCCACTCACACGTGTGCCCTACAATGTGTGGGTTTTTCTTGTAAATGAAATACTAGTTTAATATGTCTTTGAATTTATCGTTCATCAAGTCGAGCTTAACTGAGTTTTTATACGAGTTGAATGAGTTAAGATTTGATTTATCAAATATATACCTATGTTCAAAATATAGTTATCGATTCGGACTTTAACTAGGTCTACTCAGTTTTTCGATTTGTGCATGTTTCCTAAATCACAAATGCGATAAAAAAAGTCTCGTCAAGTTGTTTATCGTGAATTTTTCTCATGGATGAAGTACGAAATGAAATATTAAAAAAAATGTGATGGTTCTAATTGTCTCCCTCGTAATCGTCTTCTTCTCTTCGCACCAAGTCCGATAAGTAGCACTCTAAATGAGTGGTGTGTTAGCTTAGGTTTTCTATTGAACCGAACTTGAAATTAGTTATAACCGGATCAAAATAAGAGTTTAGGTTAAATTTATCAAAGATAGGATAGTATGAAAGCTATATTTTATTGAATCGAGCTAGAACAAGCTTTCAGGTCGGTACACAAATCCCATCTCCTCTTGAGAAATCACAATGCTACAACGATCATTCATCTATCGTTAATGAATTTGAACTGCATAAACTCAAACCCATAATCTGATGAATATGAGTGAGACGCTTAATCAGCTATACTCTGAAGAGGTAAACATCTATCGTTAACGAACAATCACGAGTCGTGTATGGAATTACTTTCCAAATTTGATATTTTTAGGACACATTGCTTCCCTCATCCATGTGCTGCTGTCTGTTTCTGGATCGTATTTGCAGCTGCAACTTGCCCAATAAGGCAAATCTTTCTCTCTCTCAGATTATTTAATAAATGCCAATTAATTCTAAATATTTAATTTTGTGGTTTGTAGCCATTCATCATTAATTATGATATGGTCTCTACCTTGTTTACCACCCTACCAAAACACACATTTATTAATTATTATGTACTTGCACCATCGTTTTAGACCATCTTTCTAAGCTTACATGTCGAGAGAGACTAGAAATAATCTCACCACAGTAGTCGAATCGAACTCCTCGAATCTCGATTTTGAAAACTTGAGGTTGAGAGTATTTGGACTGTGATGCTCGTACGTAAACTCCTTGAGGAAGTTAGTCTGAAAAATATAAAATTTAATAACTTTGTTGAAAAATTATGATTTAACACTTTGATCTTCATGGTATTTGATTAACTTTGATATTCAATACCAATTCCTTATTTCTTACAAAAAAAAAAACAGTAATGTAATTGATATACTTTTAAACTAGCAGTGTTCATTATATGATTTTATAATTATTCAAATCTAAATTCATTATTCCGTGTACAAGAAAAATCATTTTAATCTACTATACTAGGTAAATATTATTTAATTAGAATATATAAAATCACTTTATACATGTGGATACACGTACCATCCACTGATTACAAGAATAGAATACATTTGAAAAAATATAATTTTTTGGTATAAAATAATTTATTTTTCAAAGAAAACAATGATTGGTTAAACATAAATTTAGATTTTAAAGGCTTGTTCTATCTCAGATTAGTTTCGATCAAGCTTGATTCATTAATAAATGAGACAAAATAAAAATAAAATAGTCTTCAACTTGACTCGATTAACATCCATCAGTAATAGTAAGATTTTAATTTTAATTTTTATTTTTATGGTTGCGTGATATAAAGGCAAAACAAACAACCAATTTATGCATGTAGATAGCAGCAATTAAGTTGTCAAAAAAATGTAGATTCGTTATCATGAAGCAGTCAACATCTCCTATCGACACTACATGGGAGGCTCAATCGGGACGAACGATCCCAGCCCCACGTTCGATATATATCTGGCAAAAACTCGTATCAGATGGATCATTTCTCGAGTTAAAATTCATCAGGCGATTTGTGCTCACTCGAGTATAACTAGGTTAATGATGTCTCTACTATGTATACATGAATGTAATCATGTGTGAATTCTTTTTGGCTTGTGAGTGAATTTGCAAATTTTTCATTTTTTGGGTATTTTTATATGAGACGACGGATGTATTCTTTGTATTCGATATTTTTATGTACCAAAACACGCCCAATACAATAACTCAATACAGTCCAAAAGTACGCAAAGCGTGTAGAATTCACTCATCAGGTGGAATTCAGACACATATACATGTTGAATCTTTAGTTTTCAAGATTCCATGTGTATGCATAGGTCAACTTTTGTACCAACTTCGTGATTGACTTTAAAACTAGAAAAAGATGGAATCCAATGAACAAAATGATGAATGTTATTACATCAGGATGACCTAATGGGAATAAATTATTTTGTGGTGAAAGGTTTTCTATTCAAATTTCACTCGTACATGATTAACTCAGTGCAATTTATCTCTCTAACGTGGTTTTCAAATTGTGGGCGGGATATACTGTATTAGACGAATCTTTGTAAGGGCCGAATACAATTTAGGTTTGAGCTTGACTATTCACCTGTCATAGGTGTTTGAATAAGTTCGGGCTCAAGTTCTCCATCGAAATGAGCTAGATTTGAAGCATTTGAAAAGCCTGATTAAAGACTAATTATATTAAATTTAATATATTTATATAATAAATATTTGTATAATCTAACTTTTATATTTTTCAAAATGACTAATCAAAAGCTTGTTTTCTTAAATAAGCCGGACCCAAGCTATACACAACGTATGTCATATCAAAACTTTTGTTGTGTAGCATGACCTATTCTCATCTCTATTTACAACTATAAGACATATTTAATATTTATTTAATGTATATTTCTACTAGCTACTTTGGATACTCTACATTATTATAAAAATAGAAAATGATGACTTAATTTTGCAACCACACCACATACTTTGAATTGAAGAACTTCAAAGGGATTTGAAGAAAGAATCTCGGCTGCAATCTTGATTACATGTACTTATGATATAAATATAATTGTCTATATATGTGTATATATATATATATATTCTTATTAATATTTGGTGGGATCTCCAGGGATATTACACATAGTCCAATGTAACACTTCACTATTGCCTAAAATCTAATTCAAGGAATTCCCATTTGCATGCATCAAACAAAGTCTACTTTTCCCATCATAACTTTCCATCTCATGTTCCCTATTTCTTTGCAATGTCCTGTTTTTATTTTATCCATAAAGTCAAGATAAATAAATGATTTATAATTTGGAGTTGCTTTTTGGTCATGCATGCACATAAATAGTTTAATACCATCCCCATATGGTGTAGTGTATTGCAAGTGAACAAAGAATGTCTATAAACAATGTCTAGGAATATCCTTTTGCCAAGGTAAAGTAATTATATAATTTTTAATTGATTTATATAGTTCTCACACATGCATGCTTGAAAATGATGTGGGATTCTTGAATTAATTGGTTTTGATTACTAGTGAAAAAATATTGAAACTATATATATATTTTTTAAATTGTTGATTTTAAAGATTTAGATGGTTTAGATTTAAAAAATATTATGTCAGAATTAAAAACCTAAATCAAATATTTCGCCTGAACTAGAAAGGTATCTCAACTGAACTAAAAAAGTAATATTTCAATTGAACAGAAAAATATCATTTTTTTTCAATGTTCAAATCTGTAGATGTCTTTTTTTAGTTCGATGAAAGTAATATTTTTTTTTAAATACACAATCTCAACCGTTCAAATGGTCAAAATCAACTAGATAATTACGTCCACCGTCAAGAAAATTAGTAGGATTAGGATTCATGACCAATGAAATCCTTTTTACCATACTACATATCTCTTAAATAAAATTGTAATCATTATATCTCATTCTATTATGCAAGATTTTAAAATGATGGTAACAATTGATTACTAGTTCTCACACACCCTTTAGTTTATATTCCATCATTGTGTGTGTGTGTGTGGAGGCTAATAAAAAATTTTAATATTTGGGAGTTTGAATGCCATTATTATTTAATAAAAGCAACAAAGATTTTCTATGTAAATAAAAAAAAAAAAGAAAAGAAAATATAAAACGTATCGAATTTCACATGGGAGTAGTTGCGATGGAAGAAGCGCTAGTTGGGTCATAAAGCGGCATGTGCAGTTTGGCGGCAAAGTCGCTCTTTTGGGGCCCAAATGCGCCGCTTCTTCACTGCTTCCTTACCTGTCACTAATCAATACTTTATCGAGTAGGTCTCCCGTTAGATTGCCTAAATTTTTTAAACGGGTTTGGATTTAAAATATAAGGTGGATATGAGTTTGGATTTATGATTCAAGTCAGGTATAAATTTAGATGGGTGTAAATAAACTTATTAGATTCTTCTAAATCGTTAACCGGTCTAACACAAGTTTTTATCATATTTTTTTTTTCTATTTTTCTTCTATACACACACGTCTATACGTAGGTTTCTATTATAATTAATACTAGTTTGTCACCTGATTCACAGCGTGCACATGTTATTATTACTAGTTTATCAGTAAATAAATAAATTTAATAGTTATTATAAATTTTATGAGAGATATAATATCAATCATATAAAAATATTTTGTAAATATCTATTAAATAATTAATTTGTATTTTATATAGATTAGTGATATTTATAGCAAGTGTTTTTGGAGGGAAAAGTGAGGATAATTTTAATATATAGATAGATTAATAATGAGTAAAATTAGAAATAAAAACTCATTTGGGTTTAAAATATATGATTTTATTGAATTAAAAATATATATATTTTTTCAATTTAGAATTTTCTTTTCGGTATTTTTAATTTCAGTGAATTATTTTTGTGCAACTGAAATATTCTTTGATGTTAAATAAAATCACAAAATTATCACCACATTTTTTCATTAAAAATCTTCGATTACATAATTAAGTGAATTTTGTTTAGTTATATTACGGAATGTTTTTTTGGCAATGCAAAATTGACAGTGCACCTTCAGATTGTTTAATTTTAGGTTTAATCAGGTTTTCGTCACCGCACTAAAATGGCTACACAAAAGTTTGGCGGTGCACAGTCAGCTTTCATCGTTGAATGAACAAAATTTATATAATTTGTCATATAATTAAAAATTAAGATAATTTATTATGTAATCGAATGTTTAGCCAAATATAGGCAATTCAATTCGAAATCAATTATTGAGATTGATTTATAGCTTATGCATGTTGTTTGGTTTATATCTGCACATTTTATTTATTTATATATTTATTTTGTGTGTGTATTTGTTATTTTTACAAAAAAAAAATAAAAAATAAAAAACTTGTATTAGACCGCCTAAATGGTTAATCTAAATAGTTTATTTCCACCAATTTAAATTCATACTCGTCTTGAATCCTAAACTCAAATCTATATTTACCCTAAATTCTAAATCCAAACTCGCCTAAATTATTTAGACAATCTCACGAAAGAACTCGTCTCCCAACAAAATTATTCATCACCAAAAACTTCAATATGGGACACCTGTATATGTTTGTGTGATCCTATTATTTATTTATTTATTTTGTTCACAAAATGAGCACGAAAGATTGGAGTTAAAGATAAAGACAATAATATAGTGGGAGACAATGCTCTCTCTCTTTTCCAATAAAAATAGTTGTTTTTCTTTTTCGAAAAGAAAATGACAGGAATGGAGAAAAAAAACACGATTCTATAAATGGAGAATCTAGTTTTATGTATTTAAAAACGCATTACTTTTTTCTCTCTTTTGCTATTGGAGTCTAAGGTTACACAATTTGGAATTTTGTAGTTCTTTTTTTTTTTTTTTTCATATTGAAAGTATCGTATCTAGCAGTCTGATAGGCTCGTATTATTATTATTATTATTATCATTATTATTACTTAATGAAATTTTTATAATATTTATATTTTGCTACGTTGGTAGGACCTTTATCTATCAAGTATAAAATTAAATGCAAAAGTATTGATTACATAGAAAAAATATTAACTAAAATGACATGAATTTGTATTAGACTGACTAAATCATTAAATGAATTCAAATAACTATGCACGTGACCCAAACTCAATCGAATAGGATAGAATTGGGTAAAATAAATAGGTTAATCCGTATAAATTATTTAGGCGGTGTAACAACAGACATTTTCAACTAAATTATGTCTACTATTATTTTTAAAAGGCATATTCAAACTCAAATAAATTGATTTTGCTAAAGAAAACCTTAAACATGATTATGCAATTTCACTAATCTTATTATATGTTTATACCTTTGCTAACTCGATGTGCAGTGTTAAAAATAGTGATTGTTTGAAAATGGGGAATATAACTTTAACTATTAATGTCAAATCATGTTTGAAAGATTTTTGTAGTAAATAGCCAAATCATTTAAACTAACAAGTTAAATAGCCAAATCTAATGTCAATTATATTTGAATCATTTAAAATTTAGCTCAAGCTATTTTTATTGTTAAAAACATATTCAAACTACAGTAACAAAATTTGGTTCAAAGTATCTTTTAAAAGAAATATGTTATATAATTTATTAAATTTACTAAATCAAAATTCAATCCTCGTATTTTTTTTCTTCGGATAAAAATTAATAGTCTTCAAATCTTTCAAATCTCCCACTTAGTCTTCGAACTACCCAAGATAGGTTTCCAAGTCTGTTTGTTTGTTTGTTTTTTATTTGTTTGTTTAATATGGACTTCGTCGAGCAAGCTTACAATGAAGTCTACATAAAGGTTAAATTTTTAACCTCAAACACTGTATATTTTATTTCCATCAACATAATAATGATTCTAGTCAGACTCTAATCTATCAGGAATAAAGAAATGGAGGTTAAAATTTGATGGTTTAATATAGTTTAAAATATTCTTAACAAAAAAATAAAAATTTAAGTAGAAAATTTAATATATAATTTAAGCAACACGAAATTTACAAACCATAAAATCATAGTTCCAAAATTAGACTTCTTTTTTGGTGTTTGCCATTTTCTGTTTTTTCTTGGCATAATTTTTAACAGATAAATAATCAAAATTCTTTTTCTCTCTCTCTCCAATCAGGTAGCGCGATTTCATGAATGAAAAGGTTTATCAGTATAGACCAATAACAAGAGGTTTCATAAAAGAAATAGAATAAAAAAGACCAATAAAAACAAAAAGAAAAGTGAAAAGAAGAAACAAAAAAAATTTTGCAGATGTTGCCAAGCACTAGTCATTGTTGGTGAAAACAAATGAATTTCTCAATAAAACAATGGTCCCCTATGAAAATGACATTGCCCTATATCAATCTCTATATATAATTAAATATTTTTAGTCCCATGTTCTACTTTTCTACCTACAATCTCCATAATATTTATATGAGAGATAACAACATTTTAATTCGTAATATTTGTTCATTTTATGTTAATAGATTAGTGTTTACAAAATTGTGTTCTAATTCCCAATATTTATCTTATTTAATATATTTTTTATCGATAGAATCACTCGATAGGGAAAGGAATGCAAAGGTTGAAACTTGTGCGGGCTCTCATATGAATATCTTATTAATTTCTTTTTTCGATCGATTGTGGAGGCTCAAATTATAGAGCTATAGTTACGACTCTCATAGATGGGCCGACTGAATATACTTATTAAAAATTTTTGATCGGCCGTGGGGTCCACTGACCCCGCAAGCTCTCGCATGCATCCACCCCTGAAAACACTTGCTAGGGTTTGTCCTTATAGGAGTAACCAAACCAACATTCATTGTAACAATACGATAATGAAGATCGTTAAGTTTGTAACGAAGGTCTTTGGTTTCTAGATGTCGAAAAGTGGATATGTTTTCGTTGATAAAATGAAACAATTATAAAGATCAATTTTGAAATGTGTATTTATTTATATCCGCTAAACCGACCAAATATATGAATTCAACTATAGTTTGTTAAAATTTAAGTTGTAGTATTATATAAAAAAATGAGACGACTTAAAAATAATAGAAACATTTACTATAGTTGAGAGGTCAAAGGTGTATTCTTGTCGAGTTTAAAGGGAAAAAGAATGTGTTCCAATTCAAATTGAATGATGAGATATGGTCAGAGTGCATGTTATCCAGATGTTTATTATTTATTCTTCATAAATAGGGTTATCTACAAATCTCCATGAATTATATAAATACATTATTTGTATTTATTTACTTTTATCTAATGGAGTAACGTATATATATATGAATTCCAGGATCACTTGGGTTGGTTAAAAAAAAATAAATACAAATAATGTATTTATATAATTCATGGAGA
>AYJT01067752.1:0-17896 GCA_001278415.1 Ocimum tenuiflorum
GCGGAGATGAGCTGTGTGGATATGTTCAGCCATGCAGCAGGGGTTCATGGGCAGCAGTGGCTCACACAAAGCAGCAGCGACGCCAACACTTTTTTTTCCCCTCAAACCCTATTTCTCCCTTTTCTTCTCAAACCCTAATTTTCGAACACCGGGATTGGTGCTCTGATACCATGTTATCGATAAAATAAAAGATAAACATGGGGAGAAGAAATATTCATACTCTCTCAATTTTATTCATAACTCAAGTCACCTATTTATACAAAAAGATCCTACCTATTCTAAGCACTAAATATCTAATCAATCTCTACTATATTTAAATATATCCTATACCATAAATAAAAGATAATCATAACATAAATAAAAGATAACTATGACTAAAAGATATAGTAAATATTTTCCAACAAAATCCATCAACCAAACAATGTTTTTATCATTCCATTCCCCAATATCGAAACCCACCAACCAAATGCCCCCTAGTGTTATACGACTAGTAAGAAAAATTCCTGTTTGCAAAATATTTAGATTTAATGTACATAGATTATTAATGTGAACAATATCCATATGCATAATATGAAAATGTTCATACGCATATCCATATGCATATTATTGTTGTGTCTCCTTTAACTTAATGTGTCATTATTATTACATACATTTTACTAAAACCTAGATGAGAAAGCTCGCATGAGGCTTTCCTCTTGAAAATATTCTGGTTTAAAAAAATTGAAAATTAATCAATATAAACGAGATACGACATTCCTCATAAGACACTGATTTTTCTCGAGAAGTTTCAGAACAACTCTAAACTGCGCCAGTGGTGGACACTGTCTCCAACAAGAGAGGTCTAGGGTTTGATCCCAACTCTCTTTGCCCCAACTCGGTAGAAAATCTCTAAACTGCACATACTTTTGTTGCAATTGATATGGTATTTTGATATAAACACCAGCAACTTGCCAACTAAAGAATTCATTAATGGAAGCTTGATTTATTCTACATGATAGATTTCTACTTCTGTGGAGTCTGAAACTTCACACGAGGGACTGACAGTAAAATTTTAAGAAGTATTCATGTTGCGAAAGAACATCATTTCTTTCTTTTTGAAGTTGACATGCAGCCAAATCTTTGGACATTCCATTCCCCGCGAATATGATCTATTGAAGTCTCTCAAATAAAAAAAATGATCTATTTAAGGATTAAAAAGTTGCATAAAACATGGAATGAAAAAACACATCTAGAAAAGTCAGAAGGAGGTTAATGATGGACATTGATGTATTTGGTCTTAATATCTACTTAGATGTGCCGTCTATTATTAGTTTCAGCCAATTGTAGTATAGCTACGTTTTGCAGTGAAGATATAGGGGAAGGGGTTGAATACAAAGATTAATTCATCTGCCCAATTTCAATACTCATAAAGACTAATTCTGACAAATAAATAATATTCCTAATTAAATCTAATACTATTCTATCTCCAGCAATTATTAAATTCTTTAAGTGAATAAAAGATACATATATAATTCTAGCTTTTTATATTTTCATGCGTATTGCTATAACTCGAACCAGTGACCTAATGATTATATAAAGACGCTTAACCACTTGTACCCTGATGTGGTAGATGTAAACTAATTTCCTCTTTATTTCCTTAAATATTGTTTTTTGGCACCCTTGCAGAATGCTTTCATTCGTATCAATGCGTTTTGTTTCGTAATGCAGGAGTTACTACAAATGCACAAATGCAGGATGCCCTGTAAGGAAGCACGTGGAGAGGGCATCTCACGACCCGAAAGCTGTTATAACTACTTATGAGGGGAAGCACAACCACGACGTCCCTACTGCGAGGAACAGCAGCCACGAATTCGCTGGAACTACATCATACGGTGGGGGAGCATCCAAGATGAGGCCACAAGATAGCAGCAGCTCGATAAGTCTCGACCTTGGCGTTGGAATTGGGCGAGCGGGCGAGAATAAAAGCGACGAAGGAGAGAGAGGGCTGCGATATGATATTGTAAACGGTGGGTTGAATCTGTATGGAAATAGTGTCGAAGCTCATAACTTTCAGACGCCAGCCTCTAACCAATGTGCGCCAACCCTTGGAAGAATACTTATGGGGCCTTAAAACAATTGTTGCTGAATATATGTTGTCATAATTCATAAATAATTTTTGTTGTTAGTAAATCTTAGTGATTTATCCCCCATGATATATTGGGGATGTTGCGCCGTAAAGTTATCCTTTTTCTCTTTTGTTTGTGTATTAATGTCGTGCATTTTGTTCTCTCAGATTGTATCATTTTGCTGCTCTGTGGGTTGAGTTTTTTTGGTCGTTTTGCGGTTAGGGATGTCAACTGGATTATTGTTGGTCAATCCACTTAACTAATCCCATGGTATTAAAAATGTATTTATGATTTTAAACATCTTTCGACTTCAAAATCAATATAATAATCTATGATAATGTTGAATGTTGATGGAGCCACTCAGCGTAAACTAAATTACGGCGCAATTGGAGGGGTTAGAGGCACTGCTTGCCTCTTGTAGCGTAAATTACGATTATAAACTCTAAATCTAGCATTTGACTTCAGAATTTTTAATTTAAGTGATCAAGCTAAGCAAAGCATACGATATTATAGGAAAAAACACGAATAATTTCAAGACTAAATCACAGAAACTTTTAAGGTTGATTTCAAAACAGTTCAAGTTTTGGGTTCAACATCCTCATGAACTAGAAAATGAAGAGTCTAGTAAATTAATGAGAACAGACCGTCTGGCCATCGTGTTCCATCATATCACTAAGCTAGCTTTGTTCTATTCCTGATCAATTTCATCATAATAACCAATATTGCATATATTTTTACTATAAGTAGAAACATTTTTCAAGATGTTTGAAGAGATAACTTCAAAGAACGCACTCGAAATATGAAATATGGTCACTATGAATCCAAATGTTGGAAGCAAAAAAAATTGAAACCAATGATTTATCCATTGAATATAGAGGATGGATTTTGTAAGAGAAAAAGAAAAATCACAATACTTTCAATGAGGTGGGTAACTGTAGTAGATTTCTCATTTATTAATGATTACACAATCTTTGTTTCTGCGCCCCACATGTTTCTCGATCATTAATTGCACATTAAATGTGTGGGCTCGACTATAGTCTATATAGAGCTTCTTTTACCCGGTACGCATTTCTTCTGTAGGAAACTACTATACATGGATTGGGATAAATATTAAATAAACGGCAAACTTATTAATTTTTTTTTGAAAGAATATAGAGTCAGTACAAATATAAAATACTCACTGCTACAAAGAAGGCTATCCCAACAGGGTTGTGTATCGTCAAAGACTACATATCTTGACACATTGATATCCTCACACTACTATATGCTGTTGGCCCAAGAAGTGTTGCTATAACCGTGGACCTTATAATAACAGTAAATAGATGTCAGACACTGCAAGTTATATATATATTTAAATATATATTATTTTTTTCAATATTAATATTTTTAATTATTTGTTAAAATTAATAATTCTTATAATGCAAATATATTTATGTGCAGTAAGTATTTATTTTTTAAAATTGGAATTATTTAATTGATAAAAAATAATCGATGTTAAATTATTATAAAAACGATTAATTTATTCAACACAAACAAACAATTCATGATACATTATTTTTCAAATTGAAAAACTATTCGCATAGATGGTCAATCAAAGCATTACAAAGTGTAATATGAGCTTCTTAGAATTGAACAATTTCTTCGTTCATAATTTCAACATCTGGGATCGAAACTTCTCGTGGATCATCAATACGTAGCTCAATATCTCGTTCATCTTCGATTATCAAACTGCAAATGATAATGTATGCAATCATTATATCTTGCAAATAATCTTTATTGTATTGTATTTTATGTATTTTGATTATATTTTTAGTATTTTAAACTTTAATTCCGATGTATTTCGAATTTTTTATGTTAATTTGTATGTTAAAGAAAAGTTTGAATTATAAAAATAAACAATTATCATAAAAAAAGAAATACCTAATTAGCATAAAAAATAAACTTCTCCAAAAAAATAACTAAATAAATGATTAACAAAAAAAATAAAAATAAAAATAAACAATTAACATAATTTTCTAAAAATATTTAAAATTTAAAATACCTAATATGTTCTTTGCCCTAATTTTACACACATATATAAGGAGAAGCAATAGTTTCTTCTTAATCCATCGTGTGTGAGCAAAGCAACCATCTTCTTCAACAATCTCCCTCTCTCGACTCCTTACAACAGTTTCTTTCTCATCCATCTTGTCTGCGAGCAGTCATCTTCTTCAACAATCTATTTCTCTCGACTCCTTCACCATTACACCGTCTCCTTCCCAAACACATGAAATCAGGAAAAAAAAAAAGATGTTGCGGTGTGGCGTTGCGTGAACAGTGCGACGTCACAAACCGCAGTAGACTGTATCAGAACAGGAGAAATAGCAGAGTAAAATGGCGGTAGCGAGCAGCGTTGGAGGCGCGGCGACCGCCACAATCTCGGCTGCCACTAGAATGAAGACACCATTGGAGATGCCCTTTGTCTAGACTTGTATCAAGACGGATGGACAGCTCATGGGCTTTCTAAAAAAACATAAAACATAATAAACCTATAATTAGGGTTGAAGATCAAATTAAATAACTTCACAATTGGTTTGTAATTGTTGGTTAAAAGTTATTTTTATATTGATACATTACGTATCAGAAGAAACTATACTATAATACTAGCTCGAGTCATCATCATACATTAAAAGTCATTTTGAGCAGAGTTTTATAGGTTTATAGCCCTATGTCATTTTAAATAGATTTAGACATATATCGTTCAAGCTTAGCTCGAATCATTTGAATTCTTAACTGAAATTATTTGATGGATACCAAATTAATTACATTATTCTGACTTAATACGCCGGATGAAGAGTAATATCACTTTGTGTTCAAGTATGCTACTCAATAATGCATTCGTACCATACTTTCAAATTAGGGAGTTGAATGATTATGAAGAATAATCGTTTTCACATCGGAATTAATATGTAAAAGATTGTATTCCATCATTATCATTTTTACCACATTATACTTTACCACCCCCGTTGCATGATGTAATACCTTATGTTCCCATATGTACAAAAGTAATTAATAATACTGTATATACATTTTTTATTATCGTCCAAAAATAGATATAGTTTTTATCAATTAACTTTATTGATATAATTATACTATATAAGTTCGTAATCAAAATAATTGTGATTTTATAATAAACATAATCAGATTTTCCTAAATTAAGTTATTAATCAAATCTTGATCATGTGATCAGTTCCAAATAAAACGTACTTCAGTATCAAAAAAGCATGACAAATACTTTAGCATAAAAAAAGCATGACAAATTACTCACGGACACAAACACAAGAGATTTATTCTCATTTAACTAATATGGGACACTCATCACAGGAGTCACTATAAAGATATCACATTCTATTTCTGGCTATAGATTGGATTTATTTTGTAATATATATTCAATTAACTGCTATGAGTCACTCATTCATCTCACGGGTCGATATAGAGATAATGCATTAATTCTGACCATAGATTGGATGAATATATTCTCATTTAACCTTTTAGAGTCGCTCATTGCAGGAGTCAATACAGAGACGATGTGGCTGTACATTTGATCTGGTTGATGGTTGCATATGATTATATACATATATTTCTATCCACACAAGCATAAATGTATATTGCTAGATGTTTCCATTTCCGGTTCGTTAAATCATTATTCAGTAATTTGTTTTTGCTTGTCCAAACTCCAATTGTGTAGTAAAATATTGTAATGTAAGGCACAGACTGCGTTCAATTTACTGCTGCGCATGCACAACCTACTCATATTATATTATGTACTAACATAGCATCAACATCCATCCTCCCTAATCTACTATCAAATTCTTTTTCATAAATCATGAATGCGACCGTCGAAGGAGCTGAAAAGCAACCAAATTCTTTTAAACAAGAGGAAAATCCCTTGAAGAATGCATGCATCATGTGGAGACTAACTTCTCTATGATCTGTGCACAGCATGATATCCAACAACATTTTGATTATAGAATCCATTTAGGCCAGTCCATGTTCTATCTCCTCTTTTTGCAGTATCTTGTACAAGGCACTTCTTTCTCTTTATATGTTTACTTGCCTTAAAGGCTTTAGGTTCTTTCCAAGTTCTGGTTTACACCAAGATTTACATAATAAATAGCAATGCACTAATGCATATTTGTAGACACCCCTATGTAGCAACTACATACTCGATTTCTTACGATGCATTTCCGCTTCACAATTCTCCATAGTATGGCTCCATTTACCAAAGTCAACACATAACCAGAGGTACACTTACTTTTATCTTGGTTAACTTGAAAATTTGAATATGTTGATTCTGGTTTCTACAGGTATCTCGTATCCATTAATCTCGCATGTTTCACTGCAATTTCGTGGAAGGAGTAGAGGTAAGGGCGGATGTAATCTTAGAGTCTCTTTCACAACTGATCTCAAATACTTGAGTTGGGTAACCAACGATTCCTCTACATATCCCTTTTTGTCGAAAATCTGCCTCACCTCATCTTGTGCCTTTGCTAAGATGTTTGGATTTCGAAGCATTTCTACCATAGTCCAATCCATTGTTGTAGCTGATGTCTCACTTCCAGCAACCAACATATCCAGCACTTTATATTACTAGTTAGGATCACGTGTAATGTACGTCATCCTTTAATTGTTTTAAATTATGAAATTGTAAAGAATTTAGCCTTTGTACATTTTTATTGATTTAATTGTATAGAAATTCTATAATGATAAAACGATATTTGTAGATCTAAATTAATAAATTAAAAATTATGGAATATAATTCAATCATGCTACTAATTTACTTGTATGCAAGTATCTTAAATAAAATTATATTTAATGTTCTTTTAGAAAATATTATTTAATATAACTCTATAAATATCAAACAATAAATTATATTATAATTATGAATATAAATATAGATAAGTACAACTCTAGTAGATAATATTAAAATAATACAAATAAGGATTATATTATAGATACAACAATATATTATTATCATTATAAAAAATATTTAATAGGGGTTAAATAGAAAATAAATGTTTTAAAAGAATAAGAAATTTTTATAATAGTTATAAATAATGATGCCCGTATCGTCGTCCTTTCGAGAATGCTTTAGTGGTGGAAACTTATGTATAAAGATATTTCATATAAAAGAGGTCTAGGGTTCAAATCCCCACTCCCCCATCCCCAACTCAAAAAAGAAAAAGGAAAGAAAAAAAAAAGATAATGATATCCATATGAACCGAAACTGATTGTATTCCTAGAATAATACTGAAATGAGTCGATGAGCACAATTAAAAACATGAAGAAAACTGAGCAAGACCACAAATTAATTTGATGTTGTCGGTGGTGTGAGGAAGTTCGGATTTTCGATGTGTATTTTCTTTTTTCTCTTCTTTATTATGATATGTCTTAAATTTAATATAATCTTCATGTTACTCTTCTTATAATTTACTTTTGCTTTTATGCATTTCATATGGTTGCAATACTATAATTAATTTTTCAATTTTCTTCCACTTCAATTGGCCCCTTTATTTTTCTAAATATTTCTTTTGTCATCTTTTAGTTTAGTTTGACTTCTTCAATTATTTCAATTGTGTGTTTTTTTTTGGAAAAATATGTAATTCTATCATGAATTATAATCAATTATATAATTCTATCCTAACTTATTTGGCTATGCAACCTAAAATTCCTTTATTATGTAATTATATCCTTAGTAGTTGATATCATCAAAAATTTGCTTATATGGTCATTCGTTTTTAATTACATCGTCATAATTTGTGTTGCAATGAATCAAAACAACATTGTTTGTCATTTTTAGAAACCTTTTTGGGATCAAATTTACCTTTTCATTTTTACTACTAATAAACAATGACATTTCTAAATAATGAAAAATGACGTCGTTTTAATTCGTTGCAACACAATTTATGGCTACGTCACTAAAAATGCGGTGTTTAATGATCACGTAAGAAAATGTTTGACGATGTCAACTACTTATGATATAATTACATAACAAATGGAACTTCGGGATATAATTGCATAACAAAAATAATTTGGAATATAATTGCATAATTGACTATACTTGGGAATATCATTTAGACCATGATGTTTTGATCTATATTTACTAGAAGATTTAGCTCTCTATAATATTTGATTTTTGCATACTTAAGTGAGATCATAAATCATACTTATACATCTAAATTTTTAAAACAATCCAAGTTTTAAATTAATATTTATGAATCTCACAAAATTGTCTATGTTATATTATAATTAACTTTCTAATACTAAAGAATGAGAAAGTCAAAAAATAATATTAAAGTAATAACACCTAATCCTGGGATAAAACTCATGAACATTAAACTTGGAGGCCGTTTTATCGCGCAACACATGGGTGTTAAATTATTTAGATTATAATTATATATATAGATAATAATAAGTATAATTTTAGTGGATAATATTAAAATAAATTAAATATTAATTGAGATCAAATAAGAATAAAAGCAAATATAGATTACATATTTTTATAATATTTATAGAGTAACAGAAACCAATTGTATTTCCAGTAGAATACTGAAATGAGATTCAATGAGCAGAAAGAGAAAATATCAAGAAAACTGAGCAAGACGACAGATTTGACGTTGTCCGTGGTGAGAGGAAGTTGGAGTTGATCTCCCTGGAGCTTGAGAAGAACATCCAGCAAATCTTCATGACTTTGGCGCAGATCCCAACTCCTTATTCTGTGCTGATGGATCACATCTTCAAGAATCCGACCTATTCTCCGGTGCAGAGCACTTATTTTCCGCCTCAACCCACTCATCCTCTGCACCATTTTGACGAATATCAAACTCCAACCCCTCCTTGAAAATCGGCAGCAACTCCTCACGCTGCGATCGCCGCTTTCGAAATTACAGCGCAAGTCAAGGAGTAGAGCTCCTCCGTCAGATTTTATCGCCGAACACTAGTTCTCTCAGCGATCGCAACGACTGAACGCGCTTCATTAACCTTCGCAAAGTAGTGTGATATATTAACCTTAACACTAATCACAAATCTTTTGAGTTATGAGTCAAATTGAGTGGTCAAGGTTTATTATCTAGCAACTAGGATACCAACATCAGAATCTTCCCAAAGAGGGCAATCCCAACCGCAGTAAGTATAGAATCATTGGCATGGTTGCTGTATCAAGCCAGGCTCGACTCCGGAACATCCAAGTATAGATCGTCTTTATTGGGATGTCTTCTTTTTCTCTAATTCAACAATTTTCCTCTTCAAGGTATCACTAGGACCATGATGGGACAGTTTATGCAACTCCATGCATTCTTACCAAAACTTAAAGCTTAATAAAGTTTAAGATATATATGGTGTTGGTTGTTGCTTTGACTTACTATGGATGGGAGCTATGGGCGAGCTCAATAATTTTTGTATCTTGGGTAGTCAGTAAGTCATATATGATAAGTTGTAAACTCATATTAACCGATTGTGTTCTAGCAAACATATAAGCTTATAAAATCAGCTTTAATTTAGTATATAATACGTGAAAAAATAATTTTATTTGAGTGAGTTATTATCGTTTAAAATTTTTTAGTAATATTTTAGAAGAGATGACGGAAGAATCTACAGCATATCACACATGACCAAATCACGTTAATACCATTATTTAAAGAAGTCAGCAAAGTCATCCAACAAATTTGGGCCGTGAGATCGCATAAATAAATGAACGAAATGTGTGCTTAGTTTGGATCTAAATATGATTTGCATATGTTACACCCGTATATGTATGTATACATATATATGTGATTATTCATATAGGAATAGCTATGAAGTTTGTTGTTCTTCTTCTGCTATGTGTGTTTTGTTTTTCGAATGCTTCACAAATGGCATAATAAATCTGGTGTCCTCACGTTATGGCAAGAAACTCACGAATGCTGCAAATGGTATGGTGTGTTGTATGTAGGAACCCCACTAGCCACGTTATCCGCCTTGAGCTCAATGCTCATGCTTTTGATTGTGTATTGGGAGGTAAGGACATTTCCTCATTGCTTGAGTTACGTCATTTAACTTATATTGACCTGAGTTACAATAATTATATTTTTAAGGCAATCGAGTCCCGGAATTTATTTGCCAGGAGAGCTTCTTGAGTGCGCTAAACTTAGTCTATCTCGATTTGGTCAACAACAATTTTTCGGTGAAGTTCCTCACTCTTTCAGCTCTATACATGACCTTTATGTAAATAATAATTTATTTGGAGAGTTGCCTTTCACTTTGAGATTTTGCCAACAACTGAAGTTGTTTGATGTTAGGGAAACAAGTTGACAAGAGAGATCCCTACTTGGATCCAAGAAATTTATTCATATCCTTGAACCTTGGTGGCAATAGATTGCATGGTTGTATTCCTACCGGCTTAAGTCTTACTCCTGTTGAAGTTTTGGACATTTCGGTGGACAACTTGTCTGGGAAAATATGTATCATCTTTGAACTTTCACCCATCGAATTATCAGTGAGATAAAAATCTTAGTGAGTACATAAATTTTACTTTTTACTTTGTTAAGTATATTAGATACAAAGATGATATAGAGAAATACATAACAATGCTCTGGCATCAGAATCTGAACCATATTCTGCGAGTGATTCTCATGATTGCAATTATGGTGGTGGGCATGTTTGGTGTTGTGGTAGCCGTGTTCGGTATGAACATAGGAGGAATCGAGCTATTTGATGAAAACAACGCTGGGATGCACTTAGGATTGTTGGCGGAGGCACCATAGCATTGTGTGGTTTCTAGCTTCCATTTGGTGGTTGAGACACCAGGCACTTTTGTAGTTGCAGTCGAGATAGAAGGGACTCTTTTCCACGAATATGGCTTCCACTTTTAGTTTTAGACCAAGAACATTAGTGGCTTCTTCCTTTCCACGAATTTGTTGCTCTCGACTATGTTCTTGACATTTATGAATCTTCATTATTCTTTAGGTTTGTAGTAAAAAATAGTATATTACCAAAAATGAAAGTTGCAGAAATTTTTTCGTACGTTTTAATATTTTGATGTACTGATTTTTTCAAGTGATAACTCTTTGTCCGAGTAGAGACGGACGAACTCCTGGATGACAATTTTTGTTTAGTACATGTACTTTTATTTTGTTATTAATCAAGTTGTTTTACTTTCATTTATAAAAATAAAATGTGTGTGCTGTCCGCTTATATTAGAAATGAGTTTCTCTCTTCTCTAACTAGAACCATCGATAAATTTATTTTTGTAGAAAATTCATGAATTACTTGAGCATTCTATAAAATGGATATTTGTTTCTAGAAAGATTCTAAATAGTACTAAATAATTGTTTCTCCGATACTAAACAATACACCAAACAAATAATATCAAAACAAATTAAATATTTATTATATTATATTATATTATAATTATAGATATAGATATAGATATGGATAAAGACAAATCTACTAAATAATATCAAAATACATTAAATATAAATTAATATTATAGATATAAATAATCACATTATTACCACTAAAATTATTAAATATTTAATAGGGGTAAAATAGAGAACAAACAAACTGAAAGAATTATACATACTTTTATAATAAATATACATGATACAATCTGATTATATTTGAAGATAAATACTTATCCTAAAATATACAAATTTTAGATTAGACTTAATCTTCAATGAGAATGTTATTTCTTATGTTGTCTTTCCACACAGTCCAGGTCCCTTGTTACACATTATATTACATTACTTAAATTATTGACAAGATCTTTTGTTACATAATGGTGTTACATAGGGATGTGCAAGAACCAACCGCCACCGATTAAAGCAACCGAACCATAGTAATTCGAAGCAGTTTAGTTCGGTTATTGTGAGGACCGGTTCAGTGAAAAACTGAATTTAATTCGGGCAGGCGTCGGTTAATATGAATTTTTCCTCGGATACAGCCGACCGTCCAAAATATTTATTGTGTTCACTATTTTTATTCAACTTTATGTATTGATATTGCCAGTAGCCAGATATTGAGCCCACGCCATTTACTACATTTATCATTATTCTGCTACACACCCATCCTCTCTCCATCAAGCCGATTAACTAAAGATGAGGTTTCATTAAATCGCCTAAATGCTTTAGAAATATTTTGATTTAAAATTCAGAAGGGATATGTGGATTCAGGACGAATATGAATTTGGGTTGATGGAAATGAACTATTTTGATCTGCCTAAATCGTTTAGGCGGTCTAACACAATTTGTTGTCTTAATTAAATCACTCATTTCACTTTTCTTCTCTCTCCAATGTTTGTATACACCCTTTCTCTTTTATCAATTAATTAAATCTCTCGTTTCACTATTGTTCCATCTCCAATCTCTCGTTTGCTTTCTCTAACTCTCTCTCTACTCAACATTCTATTTTTTTCTCACATCGCTCACCCACCTCTAGTCCTTTCTATTGCGGGGCTGCTCCCATCCGCCGCCGCTCCGCGAGATTCCTTCATCAACCAAGCTCATGGTTGTTAAGTAATCTTATCATCAACGATTGGTTGCTCCCAGGGGTTATCGATTTTTGGATGAAATGGATAATGATGGACTGGTCCTTGGACTGGATGCCCATATATTACGAATTAATTTAGGATCATATCTATAAACCCTGGCAGGTTCCCTTGTGGTGTGAAAGTCATACTGTCTGTATGGACAAACCCAATAGACTCTTCTCTAGCCATCTTCTCCAACCCGTAGGCAAAAGTTCTATTAAACGTTGTATACCCTCGTATTGGGTAATTCCGTAGTGGTATGCTTCTTGCCGGTAGTGATGGTGATTCATTATAAATTGCCCAACGTCATCATATGAATTTCATTGATAAGTACGAGAGATGATGACGGGTGAAGGATTAGGATCCATCTGTAATAGTTTATTTTAATCAGTATCAAGTTGTAAATTAAAGGGCCGTAATTGAATAAGATCAAAATGATCAACTTTGTAAATCAAAATGATCAATAATTGAATAAGATTTTCAAAGTTTTTGGATAAAATCAATTGATCAAAATTGTATTGTGGTTTCTTTTCGGAGAAGGGCGGAAAATTTTCAAGTTGAGGAATAATCTCAACTTTCATGAAGAATACCATAGGTTATTACCGATGGAATTTAGAAGATTGTGGATCAACCTTACATATTTAAATAACAATTATATGAGTTATGAGATTATTGAACAATAATATAATTGAAGGAAACATTTTTTGTTGGATAATATTTCAAAATGTCAACAAGATAAATTTACAACTTTGAATACTGATTTCGTTCTTTTTTCTTTTTGTTTTAAGAATAAGGTTATTATTATTATTTTATTACTACTACATGGTAAGAGATAATTAATTTTCTTCAAATTTTAATTTAATTCTTTTCAAGAATTCTTAGTTTTCTATCACCCCTTTTTTTAGTTCACTTTTGGTAATTGAATCTTTTGTTTGTCGTTCCCAGATAAATACAGAAACACAACATACTAAGTCTTTCCCTTTTTTTTTTTCCACTTATAGAATGCTAATCTATGTTTAGGAACAAGGATTCATTTCAATCGTCAAAGAAGACCTAACTCATATTCGTTCTACAGCCACGTAACAGTGAGCATGCACTTTAAGAAATTCCACATTTGATAGCATGCTATTCAAACTACCATCTAGAATTCAATTAACTTATCTCACATACAATAAGTGCTAATGATTGTCAATTATAATACACTCACATTTCAAACCATTCACCTTTATCAACACAATAATTTCTCAAATATCACACAATCAAATCATTATTACCTTACTCAGGTGAGCAAGACGAAGCCAGTGCCAAGCTGAATCATTGAAGTTTTATAAAATTTTAGCTGAGTTTAATTCTTGAATAAAGTTCAGTGCAAGCAAAATGCACAATATAATAAGTTCAGAGCATATATTTGCTCTGATAACACATTGTCACGCCCGACCTCTGGAAGAAGAGTCGATCCGTTGGGACGGGATTAAAGGCTAAGAAACAACCAAAAGATCAAATTTAATACTTTGCACTGTTCATATATGATCGACGAAACATAATTTACATCATACACAATGACCGATACCAGAGTACGCAGCATAGGATCTCATCGAAAAACATATATGTAGATATGTAATCCGAAATTTATTTATTATTATATGCTTCAAAAGTTATGTTCAGCTTGGTTCGACCGTCTTCATTTGCTTAACTGCATGTTTGGAAATACACATAGGGCTAAGTACAACGTACTCAGTGAACGCATTGCCAAAAACATTTACAAGATTATCATGCCAAGTAACAGTAACATATAGTTTCTACTTTAAAATCAATCCACATATACCAAAACATTTTCAGGCGACTGCGCATTTAATAATATCATGAATTCACTATCTGTTTTATATTTAGTGACCAGGAAGCAGGCCTACTTCCACAACCATGGTAACCAGCCTATTCAATAGGACATGCTCCTACCAGGTCCGGTACCACAGTGCACTAATCTCGACATTTAATTACCATCGAGATCCGATCGTTTACAAAACCTTCACATACATGCTATGCACAAGGCTCTGGCCGTATTTCCCGACTCAGATTTCAGACAAACTTTCTGGCTGTATTTTCCAGCTCAGAGGACAGATAAGAATGCATAAAATATTTTAGGGATGATCAATCATTCGCGAGAAAATCATATTTCTCATGTTAGCATTTTCACAAACAATTAGAAAGCACATTTTTAAGTTAAGAAAACCCACCTTTATTTCTATTTATTAGTTGGTGGAATATTTCTTATCGCTCGAGGGTCGTGCTCTAAGGATCCTTCAATAATCATAAATCCTAAATTAGAATTAATCCTAATTAAAAATTAAGCTGAAACTTACAAAGCTCAAAACTTAAAATTATTATTGATCTCAGAGTGGTGCTAATCAAAAATATGATTGATTAATAACCTAAATTACTAATGCGAAATTATCATATGTATCTGCTTGCCAAAGCTTCTAAAATCCAAATTTATCAAATATGATTCAATTACTTACATACTTGTTGGATTAAGAAGAATAATTTACTTAGAACATATGAATTCAATTGTCATATAGTTTAGCATAATAAAAACCTAGTGCTGCACACTTGATAAACTAGTTGCAAGTTATGGTTACATGCACATAATCATACTTATGTTATATGAAAGCACATAATATGTATGCATATTTACCCATCGGTATATATGCATATATAATTCCCATCCAAAAGAATGAATAACCATAACATGAAGTTTAGGTGTACTTTCCACACAATTTATAACTTGAAATTAAAATCTTAATGATTATGCACTAGATGTGTGAGGGATAAAACTACAAGAGTGTTCAAAAGTTGACATGCAGTATAAATTTGCCAACTAAATGCACATATTTTAGAGACATAATAATTGCATTACTAGACATGCATTAAATGAGTAATGATTAAAACAAACTACAGCCGATGAGATTCGCACTCAAACCAATTGACAGAAATAGCTAACCTGTACCACTAGACTACGAAGCTCTAATGGTATACAAACACAACAACAACGTATATATATAAAAGATATCACTGTGTATTTTTCTGCTTCCATGACAGAAATCGCAGCACGTTCTTAGCAACTTTCTACCCGTTTTACACCATAAAAATTCAAGCAAATGATACAAAATGATAACCCTAGTCAATATATTTACATCGGAGTTACGCGTTCGATATCGACATAATGCGTTCAACTTAAATCAAGTACTATTTCTTCGGTTTTACTCCTTCGTAGCAACAATAAGGCTCAGAATTTGCGCTCCTTTGCCAATCACCCTTCAATAAATTTATATAACATGAGTATACAAAAGTTTATTGTTAAAAACTATCAACAGCTAATGCGAATAGCTTACCGAAGCATTTCTCCTGTCGGAATTTCTCTCACACAGGTTTTGTTCTAGTTGGGAAAGAAATAAAATAACTTAAGATATAGGCGAATAACTATATATATAGTGTACTGAGGTTTAGCTTTCGTCGAAAGTTTTAAAAGATTTACATCTATTTATTAAATATAAATATTTAATATGGCGGCTAGTTGTTTCTTTTATTTTCTTCTTCTATAATGGTTTATGGTCTAACAATTCAAGAGAGAATACTTATTATTACGGCCTTGGATTATATTTATGTCCATACTTATTTATATATTATATACAAATATTTCTAGTTAGAAAGTATTATTAAGACTAATAATATATATAGAATGGCGGCTGATCTCTTCCTAACGTACATATATATTTATGTAATGCGTGTATATATCACAAGATAATAACATGCATGTATGGCTTATATTTGACACTAAGAAATGTATTATATATGCATAGGCATATAATTAAATAATATATCAAGTTGATTAATCATCATTGATAGATGTCACTGTCGAAAACAATTGTGATAATTATTATCTTGTTGGAATCGGTCACTAATCCTATTTAAGAGTTTTTTTTTTAATATTATAGTATATATATATATATATATTAATATAGATATCATAACACTATGTTGAAAATAATATACATTTCGGAAATTTATTTCTAGGGTTATTACATTCCCTGCACCTTACAAAAATTTCATCCCGAAATTTTATCAAGTCTCGAATAGCCCTGGATATTCGTCTCGCATCCTCTCTTCTAATTCCCACGTTGCTTCCTCTTGGCGATGATTCTTCCAAAGAATTTTCACGGAGGGGATTTCTTTGTTCCTCATCATTTGCACCTTTCTATCCAATATAACTTGAGGTCTCTCTTCATATTGCAAAGTTGGATCTAATTCAATCTCTTCCTGGCGAATTATGTGTTTCGGATCAAACACATATTTTCGCAATTGAGACACATGAAAAACATTATGCACATTTCCTAACTTTGGTGGCAATGCCAACCTATAAGCAATAGGACCTATTTTCTCAAGTATTTCATAAGATCCTATATAACGAGGTTTCAGCTTCCCTCTAGAACCAAATCTTATTATGCCTTGGTTGGCGAAACTTTTAGGAATACCTTTACTCCTATTTCAAAACTTAGCTCAGTTCGGCGCATATCCGCATACGACTTTTGCCTGCTTTGAGCTTCTTTAATTCTTCCCTAATTTTTCGTATTACTTCAATCATCTCATTAACTGCATCAGGTTCAAGTATTTTTCTTTTGCCTACTTCATCCCAGTAGAGCGGAGATCTACATGTCTTCCCATACAACGCTTCATATGGTGCCATTCCAATGGTTGCTTGATAACTGTTATTATGTGCGAATTCTACAGTGGTTACACATTCTCCCAGCTACTGCTCTTATCAAGCACAACAGCTCGTAACATATCTTCTAATATCTGAATAGTTCTCTCTGACTTCCCATCGGTTTGTGGATGAAAAACAGTACTAAAATTTAATTGGGTACCCAATTCCTTTTGTAAGCTAGTCCAGAACCTGGATGTAAACTTTGGATCTCTGTCCGAAGTTATTGTCTTTGGGACTCCATGAAATCGTATAATTTCTCGAACATAGATCTGGGCTAATTTTTCAGATCCATATGTTATTCGAATGGGTATAAAATGAGCACTCTTTGTTAATCGGTCCACAAGTGGTATTTCCACGTTTGGACTTGGGTAGACTGGTCACGAAGTCCATAATTATATCCTCCCATTTCCACTTTGCAATTTCTAAATGCTGTAATTTTTCATATGGTAGTTGATGTAATGCCTTCACCTGTTGGCAGACTAAACATCG
>AYJT01067753.1:0-12241 GCA_001278415.1 Ocimum tenuiflorum
CCAATATGGGCAGTATACGAAGTATCATGTGCTTCACTAATTATTTCATTTTTCAATTCTCCACCTGAAGGTACACATAATCTCCCTTCATACAGAATCACATTATCAGCAGCTTCCTAAAATTTCCTAGACTTACCAGTTCGAATTTTTAATCGCATCTTTTCAAGTTCTGCATCTCTTCTTTGTGCACTAATTACTTTTTCCCTTAGATCAGGTATAACTATCATAGTAGCTATGATACCTGTGATTGTGTTGGGAGGTAAAACTATTTATAATCTTAACTTTCCAATCTTCTTTACCAGTTCTTCTTTTATTGTCAGAAGTGAACTCGGTAGAGTTAAATTTTTCTGACTAAGTGCCTCAGCTACTGAGTTAGCTTTACCAGGATGGTAATTGATAATTAGATCGTAGTCTTTAACTAATTTGATTCATCTTCTCTGTCTCATATTCAGATCTTTTTGCTTGAATAAGTACTTAAGACTCTTATGATCGGTATAGACTGCACATCTTGCTCTGTAGAGATGATGTAGCCAGATTTTTAAGGCACGAACTATTGCAGCCAATTCTAAATCATGAGTTGGATAATTTAGTTCATGAGGCCTTAATTATTTGGAAGCATATGTAATCACTCTAACCTTCTGCATTAGAACATATTCAAGTCCATTCTTGGATACATCGGTATACACTTCATAATATTTATCTAAATCTAGTACAACTAATACAGGAGCATTGGTTAATCTTTCTTTGAGTTCTTGAAAACTCGCTTCGCATTCATTGGTCCATTCATATTTAACTCCTTTCTACAGTAATCGTGTCATTGGTTTTGCAATCTTAGAAAACCCTTCAATAAATCTGTGGTAATACCCAACTAATCCTAAGAAGCTTTGAATTCATTAGTTGTTTTTGGAGATTTCCACCCCTTTACCACTTTTACTTATGCAGGGTCTACTTTGATTCCTTCCACTAACACAATATGTCCTAAGAACACTACTTCTTTCAACCAAAATTCACACTTAGAGAATTTGGCATATAACTCCTCCAATCGTAATATTTCTAGGACAATCCTTAAATGTTCCTCATGCTCCTATTCATTCTCGGAATATATAAGAATATCATCGATAAATACCAGTACAAATGTATCGAGATATGGGTGAATACACAATTCATCAAATCCATAAATACTGCTAGCGTATTAGTCAATCTGAACAACATTACAATAAATTCATAATGCCCATATCTTGTCTTGAAAGCTGTTTTAGGTATGTCTTCTTTCCCAATCTTCAATTGATGATATTAAGACTTCAAGTCTATCTTTGAGAAAATGTTTGCGCCCTTAAGTTGATCAAACAAATCATCTATCCTTGGAAGAGGATATTTGTTCTTTAGTGTCAGCTTATTTAGTTCCCGGTAGTCGATACACAAACGCATCGAACCATCCTTCTTTTTAAAAAAAAGTACAGGTGCTCCCCAAGGTGAAACACTAGGTCTTATGAAACCCAAGTCTCATATTTCCTGTAATCGTATCTTTAACTCCTGAAGTTCCTTCGGTGCCATCCGATAGGGTGTTTTTGAAATAGGCGCAGCTCCAGGTTCCAAGTCGATAATAAACTTAACTTATCGATCAGGTGGTACCCCATGTAGCTCTTTTGGAAATACATTTTCATACTCCAGTACTATAGGTACATCATGAATAGATACCTCTTTAGTTCTTTCCCCTTTAACTTCTCACATAAACTCAAACTCTTAACCTTCAAAATAATGATAAATGTGCTTACGTACGCACTTGCTCCCTGAGGTGATAGACAACTTTTTTTTTTATTGTTATTATATGGAGAATAATAACGATATTACATAATGACGTTACACATGTTTACATTGTTTGAATTATTGACATGTGTACAAACCAATGAAGATCAATCATATTCATAATAAAAAAGATTTTATTATAATTGATCACCTCAATTAGTACCCACGTAAAAAATTCGTATAATATAACACAATATGTAATAAAGAATCTGGAGTGAGAAATAGAGACATAAAGCAGCGCGTTACCTGATCCAAAGGAGAACGGAGCAAGAGTTGCCGAGAGACACGTGGCAAAATAGCAAACCGCTAGATTGTCATGCGAGTTTCTTCCATGTTTGGATCAATTAATGTTATAATATTTTTTGAGAAAATGTTATAATAATTTGACAGGTGAAAGAATGAAGTAAAAGTGATGAGCAGCCGAAAGGAAATATGTGCATAAAGCAGGCAGTTATACGAGAAGCGTGCAAAGAGGCAGGGTGCCACGTGTGCAGGATAATCCATTAATCTGGATTAGACACATGGTACAAAATCTCAATGTGGGACAATATGGGTTAGTAGGAAGAGCTGAGTGATTGTGGGTGAGGGTGAGAATGGTGTAGTGATAATATGCAGAACAACAAGTTGGAGATAACATGATTGTGCCAAATCCAGCTGCAGTACTGTTCCCTTGCTTCGTTGTAGTCTTTGCTCCACCTAATAATAATAGTGATGATTTATTTATGTTGTTCTTTTATATTCATATGTCTGTTAATTCTGTGGGAAAAAAACAAAGTCATAATTAAGATATTTTTATATATCAAACTCGGAAGTATGAAATTTAAGCATGCATCATGTTGAGACTAAGTTCTTTCTGATATGTGCACAACATATCCAACAACATTATTATTATATAATCCATTTACGCCAATCCATGTTCTGTCTTCTATATTTACAAGATTTTGTATAAGGTAGTAATTCTCTTTATATGTTGCCTTAAAAGGCTCTAGGTTCTTTCGAGTCCGCTAATAAGTAATCTCATTCCCTAATAAGTATTGCTAAAATAAGTGCAGATATATTCACCACCACAATTAGATTATAAGACTTGATACTCTTTCTTTGATGATCTCCACTTCTGTTTTAAATTATTTGAACTTGTCAAAGTATTACTTGCAGCATATCAAGTATACATATATCCACATTTCAGTACTAATCAATGAAAGTCATGAAATATTCAGAACCACATCTATCCTAAATTGACATAGATCCACACAAATCAGAGTATTAGGAATAATAGTATTTTGAGTGATGTCAAACACCATTAGTATAGAACTGATCTTAGAATGTAATCATGTATAGGATTGAATTTGTAATACCTTAAGTTCGTGGAGAGCTGAAGTTGGAAGAATTCAAGACTTGAAGATTTAAGATCAAGTTCAATTATAAACCACAACTGTGTCTATTCAACTATGAGAGATCACAACTGACTCCTTCAGTTGTCAGTTTAAAGACCACAACTGCTCAATAGTTGTTAGGAACCCAGCTAACAGTTCAATCAGAACTGACAGTTGAAAGACAGGACTCATGCAGCTGACTATCAAAAGTACAACTGACTCTTAGTACAAGAAAAGTTCATAAGAAGTTTTCAGCTCAAGTCATCCATCAAGCCTAGTTTTCCCTCGTACAAATGAGATAAAAGAGGAATGTTTAGAAGTATTCGGAACTGACTTTTAGGACTGTTTATTTAAAATATAGTCTGACAGCCGGTTATTATCCAATGGATAATAACCACAACTGAATATTCGATGAATAAAGAGCTGATAAAGCCTGCAATAAGTACAACAACGATCATATCTTCTCACGACAAAAAGAGATGATTTGTTCGTTGTCTCTAACGGCTACTATTCAAATCTGTGGCCTATAAATAGAGGAATCATTAGACGGGAAGAAGTTACGATAAGAACTCGCGCATAACCTTCTGCTATTCAAGCTCTCTCTCTGTCTCTCTCTAAAGCATTCTAGATTTTTGAGTATCTTTACTTGAGACCCACCGGAGTTCCTAAAACTGTCCACAGCTGATGATTTCGAGACCGTTCTCAGATTCTTATATAAGAACAATCTATATTGATTAACATTCGTTAAGGGAACAGAAACCTTCACCCCGCCAAGCTAAAGCCTAGGAGAAGGTCCGGTAAAGCTTCAGCTCAGTTGTGCCTATAACTGAAAACACTGGAGGTTCTCCGTTGTAGAAAATAATTAGTTGTAACCTTTGTTCACTCACCGTGTATAACTGACTGTAGTGAATTCCCCTCATGGAGAAAGAGAGAGGACGTAGGATATTTTACATCCGAATCTCTATAAATATCATGTCTATTTACTATTTTCAATGCTTATTTTTTCTAGGTGTTTGAAACCCAGTTACCATCAGTAGTTGGAGTATAACTGTTAAACAATCTTATAATCTTACTTGTTAACAAATATTTTAAAGAGCCAACTGACATGATTTACAAGTCAGTTGAGACATAAAAAGGGCTTACCTAAATTCCGCACTTATTACTAACATTTACACAATCTATTATAAACTTTGATTTGGGACCAACAAGTGGTATCTAAGCAGTTGGTCCAAAAGACGAATTGTTTTGAGTCACTAAGCACCAAATCCATTCCTTAAGTTTGTATTGTGAGTAGGATCTGAGAGATAAAGATTAAAGATGGCCTCTACTCGTCTTCCGAAATTTTTAGTAGAAAACTATACTAGCTGCAAGAGGCGAGTGAAAGCTTATCTCCTTAGCCAGCATGAGGACATGTGGGAGATTATTTCGGAAGGGCTAATCAAAATCATGAAGGTCAACACCAACCCACAAAATAATGGCCAGCCTGAATACGTCGAAAAGCCTCATGCAGAATGGTCAACAGAGGACAAGCATTGTCACCAACTAGAATATCTTGCTCAAGATCATATTTTCAATGCTTGATGAAGACCGGAGGAAAGACACAGCTCATTGTGATTTTACCAGGGAAATATGAGATTTCCTTGAGGAGCTGTGCAAAGAGTCTGAGCAGATCACGAGAAATAAACTCCAGATTTACGTAGAAAAGTATGAATCTTTTGCTATGCTAACTGGAGAATCTATTTTTCAGATGGGGCGAGCTCTCAGCTCTGGGGCGTTCATATCCCGTAGTTGAGTTAAATGCAAAAATCATAGCCAGAATGCCGAGAGATGATTGGTTTGTGAAGGTCACAACCCTCAAGGAATGTGACTTGTCAAAGATGCCCACAAAGGATGTGTTCACCTCCCTACGAGCACACGAGTTCGATCTTGTTTGGATGAACGAGCATGAAGCTGAAAGATTACCTAGTAATCTTCAAAGCTTGAGGATGCGACCCTGTTCATCAAAAAGAAACGTTCTCACCCTACAAGCCGCGACAGTCGTTCACATCACCAACCCCAATTGACAAACCCTCCACGTCACCTTAGAAGTCTCCAGCCAGTTCAGTTCAAGAACTAAAGGAACAGATGAGTCGAATCATCGAAGTCGGTGATCTGTGGTAGGTAGCCTTTCAAGAGTAGGAAAAGGCAGCGCGGGTGAGAAAGATTTTATATTGAAGCCCTGGGACTCTGTCTGCTTTCGTCGAATGGCTGCTCCAAAGAGTTGGAGAAGGCTAAGAGCAGAGCCCAGATAGCTGCTCAAGAGGAGAAGAAAACAGAGATATTTCAGTTCTCGAGAAGACAACAATGAACTTGTTTTGAAAGTAATTCTCCTAATCATTTAAAATTTGATTGTCCTCAGATAGGAGAAGAAGAGCGAGCTAAGCTCAAGAAGAGTATCTAAAGCTTATGCTAAAACCATGCTCACCCGAATCGAGGTGCTCGACATTGCCTATGATGATTAAGTCTTGGAGTCTGAATCTGCTGCCAGCTCAGACGATGATGAGCAGCTTGTGGTATTCATGGCTGATATAAGTAGGGGTGCAAACAAGTCGATCCGAGCCGAGTATTGCCAAGCTTGAGCTTAATCTCGACAGCAAAACTCGAAGCTCGAGCTCGACTCAAGCTTGACCAAGTTCAAACTTTTTGAGCTTGAGCTCGGCTCGGTCAAAAACTCGACAAGCTCGAGCTCGACTCGAGCTCGATACTTTTTTTCTTCAAAATTCAATAAAAAAATTCACATAATTCCAATGATAAAAATTGTCTTGTTCAAACAAACACCAACATATCATCACAAAGCATAATCCAAACAAAATTAAAAGGCAAATTCAAAATTTCACCATAATCACTAATACAACTGCTTCTTACATCAGAAATCCAGAAAAAGCGTGCGAAACCAGAAACGGTGACCAAAGATATAGAACTAGACAAATTAATTACTAAGCTGAAAAAATATGAAACAAACCCAATATAAAATTCTAAATACGATCTTGATTTGAATAAAATAAGTAGGAAGTAAGATGAATTTGAACCGAAACATACAAAAAGGCAAGCAAATGCTTCGGCCCGAAAGCAGCGGAAGATGATGGTCGGTAGAGAACGGCGGTCGGAGAAGCGAAGAACTAGTAACTATGCGCGATATGCCTATACGAAGGGTTGATTTGATGCGGCTAAGCAGTAGAGCACCGGAGCCCTAGTATTTTTGTACGAGATCCAGTGGATAAGAGAAGAAGAAGCAGAACGCTGGACTTGAAAATATGAAGGGACGACGTAGAAGTGAAGGGGGCGGCAGCGGCGCTGGTGATGTAAAAAGGAAGAGGGCAGACGGATTTGGGTGGAAATGGAAAAAAACGAAGAGGTAGGGTTTGGGCCTTGAGTTATGAGTGAATTATGGGTATTTATATATGGGCATATAAGTACTAAACTAATAACATAAGGGCAAAATCATAAAATCAAAAATACTCGATTAGGCTTGTGAGCCTAACAAGCCGAGTAGTTTAGGGCTCGAGCTCGAGCTCGACTCGGTTATTTTCAAGTTGATTTTGAGTTTTTTCCAAGTCAATAACGAGTAGCTCGCGAGCTGGCTCGACTCATTTACACCCCCTAGATATAAGGAAAGAGGGAGCTGAAACCACCTTAACCGGAGCTAATGATGAGGTAACTAAACTTTCCCCAACTTGGAGTCATGTCATTCTGATTCCGAGGACCTATCATTAGAATCCATTTCTAAAGATTTTAATTATATGCACACTACAAGGCAAAATTAATCATGAAAATGCTTCTTTGAAAGGGCAAATTTTAAAACTGACTGCTAAGTTGGATAGTGCTAAGTCACTAAAGGCAATCAATGAAAAACTCAGGGAAGAAAACTAAGCTCTCACAGCTGAACTGGAAACTTTAAGGTTGAAAAACCTCGAGCTGGACAAATTTCTTTCATCTTTCAATAAAAGCTCAAGAGATTTAGAATATATCATTAGCATCCAAAAATCTTGCATTAAAAAATATGGATTAGATCATGATCCATCACGACTGACAAAACCATTATGTGCATAAACAAAGATAAGGAGAAGATCGTGTTTCTCCCAGTAGAAACATACACTGGCCAGTCATCTAGGCCAGCTGCAGCTTCCAAAGCAGCTCAGCTGAAGGGCGTCCAGTTGACTAAAAAGTCAGTTGTCCTCCCCAAAGCTGTCCAGCCGAAGGGAACCCAGCTACCTAGGGCACCAGCTTCTCCTCACCCCAGCTATGTTAAGCCTAGCTGGAGACACCCCAATGATTGAAAACCAAACTGGAGATCCTCATCCAACCGACACCCACAAGGGCAAATATTAGAAAGCCTGAGTATAGTTAGCAGTATGTGAGGACCAACCGCCAAGGACTGGGATTTATCCCTAGAAAGTCCAAAGCAGTTGTCTGAGGATCAGAACTTCGAGGTTATGCTAGGAATCTAGTTTACAAGCATAACTCACACACAAGTGCAAAATTTAACATCAAACATCATAATCGTGTGCATTTCAAGTTAAAGATGAAAAAAATGCAGTGAAAAAACTGCCCAATTGGTCAAGAATATAAAAATCAAACAAGTATGGATCCCTAAAGGGTTCATCACCATGTTGACCCCTCACGACCCTAAGAGAGAAGAGAGAAGCTAGCCGTGGAACAAAGCTGAATTATGGATTCTTGATAGCGGCTGCTTAGGGTACATGACTGGAATCAAAGAAGTTATGTCAGATTTCAAGCCAGCTAATGGGGTGTCAGTAATATTCTGGAACAACTCTAAAGGAAAGATCATTGCAACTGGAACTGTGAAGATCAATGGTGTTACCCTTCATTGTGTCTCACTCATGGAAAACCTGAAGCACAACTTAGTGAACATCAGCTAACTTGGAGAGCATGAATATAAGACGGTGTTCACAAAGAATGAATGCCAGATGGAGAACAAAATCTCCAAGGGAATAGTCCTCAGAGGTTTTCGTAGAGGAGCACTCTACATCATCAACTGGAATAGTGGGAGCCCTAGCTCTTGCCTAGTTTCTCGCAGTTCGACGGAAAACAACTAGTTTGTGGCACAAGAGACTTAATCATCTAAACTTCAAGACCATCAATTATCTGGTAAAGTATAATTTTGTAGAAGGGTTTCCAGCTGAAGTGATGAAGAAATGAGGAAGAGAAAGAGGGAAGCCAAAGCAGCTGCAAAGGCTGCAAAGAAGAAAAAGCAAGAAGAATCCAACAGCAAGCCTGCCAGTTGAAGAGTTCTTAGAGTTAGTTATCCAACGGATAATAACTACAACTGGATGTCCGATGGATAAAGAGCTAATAAAGCTTGCAATAAGTACAACAACGACCACATCTTCTGACGACAAAAAGAGGGGATTTGTCAGTTGTCTCTAACGGATACTATTCAAATCCGTGGCTTATAAATAGAGGAGTCATCAGACGCGACAAGAACTCACGCATAACATTCTATTATTCAAGCTCTCTCTCTCTATAAAGCATTCTAGATTTTCGAGTATCTTTACTCGAGACCCACCAGAGTTCCTAAAGCTGTTCATAGCTAATTCTGAGACCGTTCTTAGATTTTTATCCGAGAACATCACTCATCTAAACCGATTAACGTTCACGAAGGGAACATAAACCTTCACCCCGCCAAGCAGAAGCCTAGGAGAAAGTTTGGTAAAGCTTCAGCTCAACTGTGCATGTGACCGAGAATATTGGAGGTTGTCCATTTTAGAAGATAAATAGTTGTAACCCGTGTTCACTCACCATGTATAATTGATTATAGTGAATTCCCTTCGTGGAAAAGGAAGAGAGGACGTAGGATAATTTACATCCGAACCTCTATAAATATCCTGTCTATTTACTGCTTTCAATTCTTATTTTCTAAGTGTTTGAAACCCAACTACCATCAGTAGGTGGAGTATAACTGTTAAGTAATCTTATAATCCTACTCGTTGACAAATATTTCTAAGTGTTTACAAGTCAGCTGAGACATAAAAAAGGGCTTACCTAAATTCCGCCCTTATTACTAACGCTACCACAATCTATTATAAACTTTGATTTGGGACCAACACAGAGTGAATTGGTTCCACCACATTTTTGGTCCTACTCTTAGGCTTGAAACACTTAGAGCTCATCTTGCCGTCTAACATGATTCACACGTTGAAAATAGTTGGAGAGACTCCAAGGAGTGTGATCAACCAACCTCTAGAGATCTTTGGTCAGACCACCTAAATGGTTTAGACGGGTCAACATATTCATTTAACCCAACCGCACCCAATTTATTTAAGTTTGGATAATGAGAGTAGGTTACTTAGATCTGTTTAAATTATTTAGGCGGTCTAACAAAAGTTTTTGTCATCTCTGAATACTCTTAGATTGGCATGAACTAGTTTAAGGTGCCAAAGATATACTTGATTCAACTAGGAGTGTGCTTTTCCTTCTTTTATGTTTAAAGATGAAGATGCTTTCATGTTATGACCTCTGTTTAATCTCCGTGGTCCCTTTGATCTTTGAATTCCTTCAACCTCTGGGTCTTTTGATCTTCAAATTGCTTCGAGCTCTGGATCACTTTGATATGTGGATTGCTTCGAACTTGAGATGTGTTTTATTTTTAAGATGAAAAGATCTCTAGGTCTATAAGCATCCTGATTATCACGATGTTAAGCTCTCTATGACCTCCTGATGTTTATGACCTTAGGATGTTTTATGATCTCTGCTCCCTTGTAACCTTAATTTGGGTTTCCGAAAATTTTCAAACTTCTATGATTTTTTTTTCTATATGGCTATTGTTGTCTTAATAAATGATCCATGCAGTTGTTTGTATCTTGGTTTTTTTTTTTTTAAATTTTATCATTTGAGTTGCATTTTCTGGATATGAAGGCTTCTGGAAAAGCAAGTATCTATATCACAAGTGCAATAAAGATGAAGGAGCTATTGTCATGTGTCAAATTTGAACTCATTGACGTGGAAGATATGCTGACGAAGGGTTGCATCGAGCATGAGTTTATCAGTTTGCCCTACCGAGTATAAAATGATGTTCAAAGAAGATTAAAAGGAGTTTGGCAAACCAAAGAAATGAGTTTGAAGAACATAGACGAAGTGGAGTTTGACGGATGAGTAGGAAAAGATCGATAAATCCGTAGGATTGACTAATTCAAAAATCTTACCATGATTTTCAAATAGCAGTTATAATTGTTGTATAAATAGTTGTGAATCATGTCTGGTGGGCATCTAATTATCTACGCTTCTTTACTTAAGCTTTTCCACCTTACAGTTATGAATCAAAGAAAATCTTACCATGATAGCATTTTTAAGATTCAATCAATAAAAAACCTTATATCTAATTTTTTGCGTTACTCGAGATTACTAATCGTTTAACACGATTTTAAACCACAACAGTAAACATAATAGAAAAACAGTAAATTAAATCTATCAAAGATAAATAGCAAAAAGACAACATGAACCAACACAAAATTCATCTTTGTAGTGTAACTAGAACGCAAAGATGAATAATGCACAGGAGTCTTAACATATACATCGACATAATACTAATAATCATTACTGATGGCAAAGGGTCTTGCGATAACCGGAACTACGCGGAGATTTTTATTTCTTCTAGCTGCCACGCCAAACCCTTCAGCCATATCCATTTGTTGAGGTTTGATTCCATCTGCTAATTTCCAATTAAAATGATACAAAAACATTGCAAGAGGGAGCTCCGCATTGGCCAACCCAAACGACGATCCAGGACACATTCTCCTTCCTGCACCAAACGGAATATATTCGAAATGATTTCCCTTGTAATCCACCAAGCTATCGTCAAATCTCTCCGGCTGAAAGCTATGGGCATCTTCCCAGTAGTTTGGATCTCTGTTCACAGCCCATCCGTTGATGATGATTCTGGTTTCTGCAGGTATCTCGTATCCATTAATCTCACATGTTTCACTACATTTACGCGGAAGCAATAGAGGTAAGGGCGGATGTAATCTTAGAGTCTCTTTCACAACTGATTTCAAATATTTGAGTTGGGGAACCAGTGATTCCTCTACATATCCCTTCTCATCGAATACCCACCTCACCTCATCTTGTGCCTTTGCTAAGACGTTTGGATTCCGAAGCATTTCTACCATAGCCCAATCAATTGTTGTAGCTGATGTCTCACTTCCAGCAACCAACATATCCTACATTTTATTATACTAGTTAGGATCACGTGCAACCTACGTTATGCTTTAATTGTTTTAAATTATTGAATTGTAAAGAATGTAATTTTTTCACATTTTTTATCATTTAATTGTATGAAAATTACTATAATAATAACGTTATATTTGTTGATCTAAATTAACAAATTAAAAATTAAGGGATATAATTAATCAAACAACCAATCTACTTGTATGCGATTGTTACAAATAATATTATATTTATTGAAATATTTAATGTTCTTTTAAAAAATATTATGTAATAGAGAACTGTAAAAGTATCCAACAATAAATCATATCATAATTATAGGTATAGATAAGTACAACTGTAGTGGATAAATAAATATAAATTATATCATAGATATGATAATATATTATTGTCATTAGAATTAATATTTAATATGGGTCAAATAAGAAACAAATATTTTAAAAGAATGAGACACTTTTATATTAGATATAGATATTGGTCCGGATCGAAACCAATTGTATTCCCAGTGAAATAAGATTCAATGAGCACTATTAAAACATGAAGAAAACTGACCAAGATCACGGATTTGATGTTGTCGGTGGTGAGAGGAAGTTCGAGCCCATCTTCCTGAACCCTGAGAAGAACATCCAGCAAATCTTCATGGCGATCGGAACTCCCTACTCTGTGCTGATGGATCACCTCTTCGAGAATGAGATCTATTTTCCGGTGTATAACCGTTATTTTCTGCCTCAACCCACTCATCATCTGCAGCAATTTGATGGAAGGGAAGAAATCTGCAATATCAAATCCCCCCGCCAACTCTAACCCCTCTTTAAAAATCGACAGTAACTCCTCACGCTGCG